>VYXC01010640.1:1095000-1157482 GCA_013397175.1 Platysteira castanea | reverse complement strand
ATGGTGCGCCCTGCCCCGCGCCGCTCCTCGGGCGCCGACCCGCACCCGGAGCCAGCCCCAGAGCCCAGGGAGCTGCCCCGCGCCTGGAACCGCCGGCGCGCAGTGCCGAGCCCGGCCCCTTCCGCCGCCAGGTGCGGCGGCAGCGCCGGGACAGGTGATGCCCTCAGTACAGCCGGAGGGCGAGAAGAGCCTTTGGCTGCCTCTGGGCAGACGTCTGGGGAGACGGCAGGAAGCTGCAAGTTAAATTAAAATTTGAGGACAGGCGAGGAGCGACGACGAAACGATCTAAAGAGAAAAAGCTGAGTGCGCTGGACGTTTCGTATCTCTAGTATAATTGGAGTTGGGTCTAGAAATCCTCCCTCTGAAAAATGTTTGAGGAGCAGATGCAATTTAGTAGCATTACAATGCCAAAGAAATATGACACCCTTCACTGTCTTCCTAGAGAGACAAAGGTCTTTCTAACTTTAATTTCCAGTTTTCTTATCTTGTCCCAGTAACACAGCCTATTCAAACTTCATCCCTTAAGACATCTTTATGCAAACTCTCACTAAAAACAAACACGGTAGAGTTAAACAATACCAGACGTTGCAGTACACACTGTACAGCAAACACGTGATCAAGCCCTGCAGCCTTACTTAGGCAAAACTTCCGTGGACTTCAGAGGAAATTTGATGTGAATTGGGCGTTCTGGTACTTGTCTCTTACTGGGTGCTACAAGAACAAAGATTTCACATCATGCAAATACCTTCATCATATGCAGCAGATACTTTCCGGTTGTGAGTCAGTTGAAGAAAGATGGCATGAAATAAAACCAAAGATATTTCCAAACAGCAGAAAATAATAGAAGTGCTAAAACAAAAAGGCTGTAAAGACAAAGATTTTATGTTGTTGTCACTAAGGGTGCTCCCCTTAGCTGAAAAGGACTTCTCTGAGTGCTCCAGGTAGCTGGCAACAGGCAAAAAGATGGGGGAAAAATTTTGAGGGAAGCAAGAGCAAACGTAAGATGCTGAATTTTTTTAGGATAAGAGCCCAACGTTGGAGGGGAAAAAGTTGTTTTCAGGCAATGCAGCAGAGTGTTTGATTTTACATTCAAATTAATTTTCAGTACCTTAAATCATTCAGAATTTGTATACTCTCACGATGGAATTTCCTATTTACTTCACTTTTTGAAAGCCAAAGGTAAAGGCTGACAGCATTTTACTTTCTTGTCTATAACATTAGCCATACTGACAGCAAAATGGAAAAGCAAAATGTGAAAATGTATTTTCACTGAAGAGAACTTGGTGCCTGCCCAGGCAGATATTGCACACTTATGCAGTTAAGTATTTGTCAGCCTTTCTGTTTTAATTCACACTTGAATGGCTTCCAACAACGGAAGTATTACATTTCATTTAGGTTTTGTTTATCAGCATTACGATGAACAACCATACGTGCATTGCTGATTGGGTTTGGTGCCCTTCCCTGAAATCTATCAATCTCTTAAATGTCTTGTAAGAAGTAGACAAGTAACTTCTCAACTCTTTAGCATCAGCATTAGGGATATTATGGAGAGAATTCTTCCCTGAGGGTGACCCTGGATAAACCCTGCCCTTGTTGCAGTGCACATCGACAAGTACAGGAGTCATCCTGCAACACATGGTGAGATGGGCTGGGGACATTACGTGCAGAGATCTCCCTTTCCAGCAGCATTTGCACTGCAGAAGGCAGAACTTGAGATTCTCGCCAACTGTATACACAGGGTGTAAATAAAGCTTGCTGATCCTGATTATGAAGTTACTTAGGACAGTAGGAAGTCCAAAAATTAGCATTGGTTATTCAGTTTTCTGTATTCAAATCTACCAAATTAATTTCACAAAGTAGGACTCAACTTCTTGTTGGCACTTTGCTCCTTGTGTCCTTGTTACAGCCCCTGCTGGGGTTGAACACAGCCCTTAGGTTGTTTGGATAGGTTCTTTGGCCATGGGATGACACAGGCCAGGGGCAGGGCTACCTGTGCCCTTCCATTGCCTCACTGCACACAGCTCACTCTTCTCTGAGTCATGTACCCACAAATGGGTCAGGAATGTGCTAGGGATGCTCTTTCTTCCCTTCCCTGTGACCCTACACCTGGAAGCTCTTGCACTTCTGTTTTTTGAGAAGTGACTGATGTTATTCTGCACCTCAGTTGCTTTCCTTCCATAGTAGCACCCTACACAGCTGCTTCTCTTCTAAGATTCATGGCAAAAATCAGTATCAGTTCTATTCTTACACTTGCTTCTTCCAAGTGTTCTTACGGTCTAATAAGAAAACCGACTATGTTTAAAGCTATCGGATTACATGTGTTTATTTCCAGAGCTATATATAGCAGTCTGTATACTTACACACACGTAAGACATGGTCAAGCTCCAAACCTATTAGCACTTATTGCAACACAGTGATACTGGAGTTTCATTTCCTATGGCAAGTGTCCCAAGATCCCATCTTTCCACATCTGCTATCTCCTGCTTGTCCACAGCCTATCCCCAATTTATCAACTTTCCAAGTAAACTCAGGGATTACTGAAATACAAAATTAATTCTTGTGGGATATCACTTCTTGCCTTTCTGATACGATTACAAGCTTTCCTTCTGTTTGTTTGCTCCTTTTCCAGCAGCTTTTTCCTCCTTTCATGATCTGACTTGCTCATTTGTCACTCCAGATTACAGCTGCTGAGTTCCAGCCGAGCTTTGGGGCACAAAACAGGAGCTACTCTTAAACAGTGTAAGAGATGAGGAAAATGGTTCCTATCTGTGATTTGCCTTCCAGAAAACGTACAGGAGAGTGCAAGGGTTTTGCCAGAGCCTAAAAATAAAGGGAAAAAAAAAGAATTTGAAGGAAAATGTGTGAAATGGGAATGTGAGGACTGAGTGCTGGAGCCTGAACTTTATCCTTCTGCAACTGGGAGGAGCTTTGCCTTTGACTTGAGTAGCAGCAAAATGGGACCCACACAAGTTTCCTGGTACCGTCCCAAAATAAGGAATTTTTGGCAGAAGGTCCATGCTGCTATTGAGTTCCTTTTGGAGAACTGATTTTCTCTGCACACCACAATATATGGTGTTAGGCTATGTACCAAAACTGCTGGAACCTAGTTCAGCAAAATTGTTTAGAATTCTCTGTGGCAGCCAAAAAAAAGTTTAACACATTGCTCTGGTTAAAGAAAGTTACCAAGTTATCAAATGTGATTAAGAAATACAAGAAATGGAAAAGATTACAGCATGTCTTTGACAACAATTGGCTAAAGTTGAAGAAAGGGGGACTCCAGGTCTGAAACCACCAGACTTGCCTATTCTTTGTAGAAAATGAAAGAAATAGTTATGACCAGCATTTGTCTTCTCTCTAGTTATGCCTGTTGCCTTCAGAGAGTTTTGAATATGCCAAAAATCTGGAAATGCCTTTAAAGAGCACAGCTGATGATTATTTGGATAAATCCTATCCCTTCTAATTTCCAACCAGAAAACTAAAGAGAAAATTAACATCAATTTACATTCTGAAGCATTCAGAGTGGAGAGGATTTTCCTGACTTAGAAGACCAACACACAAAAACCTGTGGGGGGAAGAAGCTGAGAGAGGAGAGATGCTGTGGGTGCAGGGGACCAAATGTCCTGCCACATAGAGCAAAAAAAATAGCATGGTAGAGTCAGGACTGACAAAAATGCCAAGCCACAAATAACTATATAGACTAGTGAGACTCCTTAAGATACTTAGTTTAAGCAAACAAGAGACTATATTCAGCCAGGAGCAAGAAACAGAAGAGAGTCTTAGTGAACCGCAAGACAGAGTAGAGACTCCAGACCACAAGACTCCAGTGGCTCCACTGAAAGGTGTCCCACTGAAGCCAAGATACTTGCAATTTTTCCAAGTCCAGGTATTATCCACTTTGGAAAGTCACTGCTACAGCAGAAACCCACCATGAAGCAGAATAAAAACTCATATGGAGAGAGCTCAAACAGGCAACTGAAGCAAAGCCTTCTGCAAGAACAACCACACACAGCTGCTGAAAAGCTGTGACATCTTGTTCCAGTGGTGGCACATCGTATGCCATACCAAGAATGCAGAGAAGCCTAGCCAAACACACAAGAAACATTAAAGGAAGAGAGTAGCCTCAGAAACCGTTACTAGGAAAGTAATAAGGGAACACAAAGTACAAGAGCAAGAATGAGTGTAACTAGGGGACCATGGGAACAGCTCGCCAAATGAGAAGACTCTTATTACCAAATAGGCCAAACTGCCAAGAGAGAAGCACAGTAAATTTCCATGTTAAAGGGTGTCTCTGGAGCCTAAGAACAACTGGTGAAACTAAAACCAGGAGGAGTTCGAGAAAACCCAGTGACTTTCATTTTTGGTTAATCTTTATCCCATCATTGATGGAGTGTTTTGCCGTCCAGGCAGGAAGCAGAGACACCCACTCTAACAGGCATGAAGATGTATGAGACATGAGGTATTTTCTGGGATACTCATTAAACTGAAAAACCCCTGGTAGGAGTGGGTAGTCATGAACATGACTAAGGGTTTGATTCCTACCATCACTACTGGAGTGGGCTGGGAGGCACACAGAGCAAGGCAGGTCCCAGCAGGTGCATTTAAGGGGCATTTCCCCACCAGTATGGCGGCTGTAACATCCTGTCATGGACATTCAGGAACCTTGACAGGGTCCCCTGCATCAGGGCTTCCTAGGCAGGTCTCCCCAAAGCCTCCTGTCCATACCAGGAGCCTTTCCCAAAGGGTCCTGGTTTTTTGTCATGATGTAAATCTTGCTGTATCCATCAGTAAAAGGAAGTAAAAGACTATTTTTGCAAAAGAATAAATATTTGTAGTTGGCCTAGGTAAAAAATCCAAAAGCATATAGCACCCAAGGACACTTACTTAACCTCCTTGGCAGTGCTCTGTAGTGCCCTTTCACACTGGAAGGATGGGTCAAAAAACCCTTTGAGACGTCATACAGGACATCTTTCTGAAGGCTAACATCTGCAGGTATTTCCTGAAAACCATTCTCTACAAAATAAGAACTGAGTCCATTTGGAGAGAAAACATCCACATTCAGATGTTGCTCTTAGCTGGCTAGCAAAATCTCATCAGCACTAAAAATTGCTCACACATCTGGAAGAACCAGCACAGTCATCTGAGAATTTTTTCATTCCCAAGCCACAGAGAACTCTGCATTAGGCCAGTGCTTTTTGAAGACATTCCCTGTCTTTTCTCAGCAACCGTGGGAGATGCTTCATTCCTCAGTTCATCAGTCTTAGAAAAGCCTTTCCTGATCATCTCTGCTTCCAGCCCTGGGGCTGCATGGGTTCTCACACTGCTGCCCTGCAGCCAACAATATGTATTCCTTCTGCAATAACTAAAATACAGTGTTAGCTTGCTTCCAAAAATTAGCTTCTCACAACAGCAAGGGGTGTTTGCAGAAGCCTTGGGCCTCTACCTTCTCACCTGATGAGAGGTAATATATTGATGATTAATGGCTAACACCATGTTAAATCTCTGCCTTGTAATAAGAAGGCTTGTTCTCACATTAGAAATCTTATCAGAAGTTTCTCAGCAATTATAAAAGCAGGAATTTCCATGAAACTCATGTTTATGACCTTCAAAATGACACAAAATATAATTGTTTGAGACAGCCTCAAGCCCAATTCCCCTGCTCAAACTTTGAAACTGAGAAATACCATCATACGATGAATAGTTTGAACTCCATTTTCTGGAAGTAAGAAATTTAATCTCAAGACAAAGATAATTTGACCAATTTCACCTACTTGCTCAACCATTAACAGTAAATGATTGCTCTGATGTGTCAGAAATTTTCCTCAAGCTTCCCACCAATTCTCTCTAGTGGTTTTTAAATATCCTGAGTCTTTTGACACACAGCCTACCTAAATCATGTGGAACAACAGGGTGATTTAAAACTGACAATTGCTGATGACATTCAACAAAACAGGAGTTTCCAGACTATTTCCAGGCAAGTATTAGCATCATCAGTTAAAACAGAAATTGTAGTACTTCCCACTTCTGTTGTGTCTCACATGAGTAAGTCATCATCAGACTTCTTCTGTACTCTTTAGCTCCCAATAAAGGAAAAAAACGTGGCTTATTGTTGTCTGGTTTCTTGGAATCTCTGGATTTAAGAAAGCCAGAAGTATTGTCAATAACAATATGATATTTTTGTATGAGGAACATTTAACTTTCAAATTAAGAATTTTAGATCAGGCATGTATAACGGCAGGAAAAAAATTTTTATACAGAAAGATTATAAGTTGATTGCTTTTTCTGAAAATACCAGACAGATGAAAATGTGGAGTCCAAGACCAAAATACATTGGCACTAACTTCAATGCTGATATTTTTACAATAGTTATATAATTAATTTTTGTAAATCCCTTACAGCTGTACCACTAATATAGCATAGTATTTTTAATAGGCCATTTCATCACCTTATTTTTAGAGATGAAATTTTGATCATGTCTTTTAAAATTGATACGTAAGGAAGAAGTACTGTTGCGGGAAAGTAAAGGACTAAATCTTTCACCAGGCACAGAATTATTTCAGATAACTCTTCCCTCTCCTCCTCCCCACTCATGTCATGTAAGAAACTGAATAAAACCCTCCTAATAAACACTCACTTAAAAATAAAACTTTAGAAAAAAAAATGAATACGTCTGAGAGATGAGCCTTTTTTTTTCTGCTGGGATCAAAGAAGTTCATTAAGCCAGATGTGCCTGGATTATTCTTATTACAGAGAGCCATAAAACCTCATGGTTGTTTAGTTATCCAGTGTTGGCTTATACATAGTCAAAAGTTGGACAACAGATGAATAACTGCACTATGTTGACCGAAACACACACGCAACAGTTTAATGAATTAACTTCCTCAGAGCTGAGAAGTTCAGAACTTGTCAAAGAATCAGCATTAATTTTTGTTTGCAACCTCGCACTGTACACTGGAGTCCTTACAGGGTCCTGGATTGCTTTTCACAGGCTCCAACCTTCTTCTGGTGCTCCATGTCCTCCAGATGGGTGTTGCGCTTTAGGATCTCCAGGAGGTGTAAGGGGGAAACCTGCTGCATGTCTCCTGGATGCAAGTGAGCTGCTGCTCTTTGAAAGGCTCCCAACCTGCATGAGTTGCAATGGCAAGGCAAGAGACACCGGGTTGGCACAACCATCTGCTGCACCACCAGGCTTCAGCCATTGTCTTTGAAGCAGGAGGTGCCAAACCCTACCTCAGTCTCCATTTTAACCACAGACACAATATACTCTTTACCTCTCTTCATAAACTCCTGAGGCTGCTCAAAGTTTTCTGAGCTATCCAGCCTAGACAGCCATTCACACAGATCAAAATGCAGACATCTTTAAAACAAATAAGAGGGGAAAAAGTTCATAAAAATGCTACAGTTTATTATTTTTCTATTTTATAGTTTGGGGCTCACCTTTTTGTCTTGAGTACTTATGACAATAGAATGTGCATACGAAAAATAGTATTTATGGTTATCAGATGTTCAGCTTTGAAGTGGTGAACCAACACATGTACGCTGGCTGTCCTTTTCCAAAGATAAATAGTCTCTCTTAATAGCACACTTGTAGAGATTCAATGTTATGTATGCAAATATAACAGCATTCTTATTTACCTGTTGGAAAAAATAGATTTTAATAAAAGTTCTTATCAAAATTAATATTTTTATATCTCAGAAATTATTTCTATAGCTTAAAGACAAATTAAGTTGGACAAATATCACTAAATGATTTTACAATATTTAAACCATTCTTGTGGTGACCCTGGGCTTAAGGAAATAATTTTCTAATCAGTAATATTTTTACAAGTGTTTTTGCTTGTTTGATTTTTTTTTTTTTTTTGCAGTTTTGGGGCTTTTGTCATTTACGGTTAAATTTGGGTCAGTTCATTTGAAGTGTTCACAGACCCTAAATAACTGCTTGTTAAGGCAGACTCCTGAGCAAAGAATGACAATTAAAAGGTGTTAAATCTTTTTCACAAAAATAATAATAAATAAATAAAAGCTTCTCTTAAATCCATCTGGATATTTCAGTTGCACTTCCTTATGAACATAACTTTTTATTTTCAGAAATACCATCTATACCAAGTCTAGTTTACTTCAGCATAATGCCAGTAACTGTCAGATGCACCCAGGGGTTTTATGTTGTGACATGGAAGAAGAGCATTCCACAAGTGCCTCTGACAGCCGGCAGCAGCTCTTTGTCTCCTCTCAAAGGAGACATCTTTTTTTGGAGGACAGAAAAGATTTTGAAGACCTTAAATTTAACAAGTTCAGTCATGAGACTTACTTCTGGGCTTCATATGGATTGCTGGAAGAAACAACATGTACTAGTTCCTGCCAGGCAAACACACTTTTGTCCCACACATAGAACTGGAGACGATATGGTAATCCAAAGAAATGAAGACATGCATCTATTTTAAGAGGATCATTTTATTATCCTCATGATACTTTTGAGGAAGTGCTGGTGCCAGCAGGAGCCCCAGAAGTCTGATCCCTGCTGTCAGACTGTCATCAAGAAGAATCTAAGTGGCACTGAAGCATCCAGTTTTGGGCCCCTCACTTCAAGACAGACATCAAGGGGTTGGAGTCTTTCAGAAAAGAGCAGCAGAGCTGAGGGAGAGTCTGGGGCACAGGTCTCAGGAGGAGTAGCTGAGGAAGCTAGGGGAGTTTAGGCTGAAGAAAAGGAGGCTCAGGGGGAACCTGATTGCTCTCTACAACTGCCTGAAAGGAGGATGTCATGAGGTGGTCATGGTCTTCTACCATGTCCCAAGTGAAAGGATGAGGGGAAATGGCCTTAAGTTGCACTGGGAGAAGTTCAGATTGAATATTAGAAAAAAACATTTCGCTGAGAGTGGTTAGGCATTGGAATAAATTGCCCAAGGAGATGCTGAAGGTCACTGTCTCTGGAAGTGTTATTTCACTTAGATGTCTGACAGGAAAAAAAATCTAATCATCATTTTGCATAGCAGCAGGTAACACATTACTCCAGATTTGTAAATAACAACATTTATTTATTTAACAGAAAAGTTATCAGGGAAATAATTGCTAAGACTGACAATTGCTTAATTGTTGATGTTAGGGGATTTGTTTTCCATTCTTTCCTATGCCTCTCCAGTTCAGCTGCTTCCCTCATTTGACAGTCTTCCATTAAGACACTAAAGAAAATGATACCATAAGGCATTTGGAAGAGGGAGTGTTTACAAAGCATATAAATAGACTGTGCTGTATCCAGAATAATTAGCTGTAAGCAAAGTAATAAAAAATGTGGAGAACTTACAAGTATGCCAGATGATTGAAAATCCAAGATTTACTCAGATGTTAGGGATAGGCTGCATGCTATGAGTACATAGGATAAATGCCACTGCATAATCTGGGGGGGAGGGGGGCGGGCAGTAAGCAATGAGCTACATTCAGACCAAATGCATGTAATACATCTGAAATATCCATTGAGCCAGATGCTAATTTAGCTCATGACCCTAAAAATACATTTTTGCTATCTTATGCACAAAGTGCAATGAAGGATGCATTTTCCAGACTATTTACTGAAAACTGAATTATTCTGAAATAAGAGCTTTAAAAGCCTTAGAATTCTTCAGAACTTTGCCATTGCAATTACAGCTTCTGGGGATAATTATTTTTTAAAAAAAGAACAGTAAGCGCTGGAAGTATACCTCACTTCTACTGTGTAAGCAGCTAGTTCTCCGTGAAAAACTCTGTCCCTCCTTGCCCCCTGCTGTTATGTTTTAAAAATTAATGCAGGACTCCATCACATCAATGTTTATTTCAGACAGGGAGCTTTTGACTGAGCTGTAGCTGATGTCCTTGGCATGATTTAAGTAGAGTATCAGAATGAATCATCTGCTTTGGTAATACCACATTATATTGCTGTCTCTTGTTTGAAGAAGTAATGTGTAACAAGGGAACCTTTAAGAATTCAGTCTTCAGCTTGGGAGACAATGACATGTGCTCATGCTGTGATATGTGACTGCAGTCCATTAAACAGCAGCAACCCTGAACTCACACACTCCATAAACCCACCTCCCTGATTTACCTTCTATAGCCTAAAATAACAACTAATCCTCTCACCTTGTGTTTCCCAGAATAACATAATACAGAACAAACTCTCGATGGAATAATTTAAAACATTTTGTTTTACCAAGGGTCCCAATGCATGATACTAAGAGGAGCACTTTCTAGCCACAAGCTGAGGAGTTGTACGCAGAGGGAAGTGGACCCACTTCAGGGGGGTATGTCATCCTGTTATCCTCCAGCCTTAACCACTACTTGGTAATTTCTAAACAGAGTATTAAACGCATGTAAACCATAACAGATGTTGTTGGTTGCCATAATATATGGTGATCACCTCAAACTGAGTGGCCTCTTGGGCCACTGAGATCCGTTCTTATTCTCAAAAATGCACTTTTTGCAGAGACACATTCAGAGCTTGATGGGAGTCTGGCAGCTGGAGATAGATGCTGGCTGTGCTGCATCCCCTAAATTGCTCACTTCAGTCAGGCACTATCAGTAACATGACGTTCTCAATGGGATGCAAGATTTGTTTCATCTCACTCAGTGGCATCCTCTCCTTCAGGAACCATTCTCCCCAGTAATAATATCAGATAAATGTATCATAGCAGTCTGGCCCTTTGCAACCTTGCACCTCTACAATCTCTCTAGCATTGGAGCATGGAGTTTCTTAACACAAAATTGCTTCCTTTTCAATCTGTTGTATAATTCCAAGTACTCTAAATTCAAAAAGCTCGGTGGATGGTGGCACTTCAAATTACATTGGGCAATTTTTCTGTACTGTAAGTACAGAAAATCTGAAGATATTACCCTCCCAAACAATGCCAGCTGTTAGTGACTTTTTTAGGTGTCAGTTATTTGGATTGAAATTTCCAACACCACACTAGAGTCCACAGCGCAGGCTTGCTATCATCTGCCTGAACTCACACATCCAGAAGTTGGCAAATAACAGCACACTACACTCTGATTAGATTCCTGCCCAATTTTAAAATCAAGAACAGTCCACTAATAGAAAGGTATTTAGCTTTCTCATTTAAGCCAGCTGCACCTCCTGACCATGTCCCAAGAACCCCAGGGAATCCCATTCTCCTGTCTTTCGCTTCTGCATGTGCCTTGTCCCTTTTCCTACCCTTTTCCCCTCCATTTATGCTCTGCGAAGCTGCAGTCAGTGTTTGGCACCTTGTTTGGTGTTCTGCTTTCACTGACAGCTGAGCTTCCCTGTGTTCTCTGTAAGGGGAAGAACACACACAGAGGTAATTAGGGAGCCAAACAATGCTGCATTCTGATCAGTGAGCCACAGAGCTGTGTCTTGTCTCAGGCTTTGTAAGTTACGTGGTCCTCACGCAATAGCCTTGTTGGAATACTTTGATAACCTCTCACAAAACATTTCAGCATAATCATATTTTATCTCTTGGCTGTATATAAGCATGGACTTCTTTTCCTTACTGATTTTTCTCCTCTCCTACTGTTGCATACCTATCTATCATAAAGTTTCATGAATAAATACTAAGCTATAGCACTACAAATAGGGATTTAAAATAAAAAGTCAAAAGAATTTTCAGTAATATAATTTCATTAACATTTATTGAACATAAATGCAGCCCAACAATGTCATTCAGAGGTTGAAACATGCCACAGCTAATTCAAAGGGAACTATGACAACATTTTTAAAACTTTTTCTTCACCCATCATATTAGGAGGGAAAAAAAAATCTTGCCCTTCCCCCAGTGAACATATTTGGAGAAGTTCAGCCACCTTGATTATAGCTGCCCAAAATGCTTTCAGAATGTTAGAAACAGCTCTCTCCATTTGCTGGGTCTCATGACAGATGATAAAATAGCTTTATCCTGCCCTTGTACTGATGGTTTTTATCTTTTTTCCAAGGTGTTCTGACATTTGTTAAATTACTTCTATATTGTTTGCTGACAGTTTGATTTACCTCAGGAAATGTTATAGCCAATTGTATGAAAGTCTTGAATTGCTTTCCCAACAGCAGGTAATGGTATCTCACACCAGGGCTTTGTTTTGGTCTGCTTCCCTACGTCAAATTTTCAGTTTTAATTTACCTTGCAATTATGGAATCCTAAATGTACTACAGTAGGAATTCACAGTGAGAGGAATAGCAAATCACTTAGAAATTTTTCACCAGACAACTTGGATACTGTTTCATATGTAAAGGAGTAAAATAAGTACATTGCAGGGGATTGGTCTTAGTCTCTCAGTAGAGCAAGAGAAGCCATGCTCTGGAATGATATTCACAAGTATAGCTCATACTTTGCACATCTTCTCTTCAGTAAGAGTGGTTAAGAAACCTTCATTTTTGCCCAAACACAATATATTCATGAGTCCTTTGTTCCACACTGCATACAGTGTTTCACCATCTATAACTGACAGTAGAATGCTGCAAGCTGCTGCTCCAGCTCCTTGTAAACAGCAAACCTGAAATTCATTATCTTGTTTTCCTTGAAGTTTAGTCAAGCTGAGCAAGTACAACCTCTTTTCTATAGACTTTCTACTTGCAAAAAGCTACCTATTGCTTTTAAATATACAAATATATAACCAAAAAGTTGCAGTCTATGATATTCTTCTCAAAGAGACAGACTTTACCTTGTTTTCTACAGAGGCACCTCACAGGGACACATCTCAACTCTATCAGTTTCACCTAAAATATTTACAGTAAGCAGCAAATGCTTATGAGGAAAGTGAGGGTTCAGTGTTTCTCAGCTGTTTTGGATTCAACCTCAATGAAACCAAGCAGACAACTGCTTTCCCTTGTGCCATCGTGACTGAACCAATAGTTGCCAATAAGTTATCAACATCCACACCACCACACAACACCATCTAAAGTTGAACACATCTCAGGACAAGAAGAGTCACAGATAATTTTGGTGAGGTATCTGTGTGCCTGCGACAGGAATAGGAAAAAAAAAACCTGAGAAACCATGGGGGGAAAATAGTATGAAGATGCTGCTTAAAAAGCTTCTTTGGGAACATCTCACAGACCATCTAAGTAGGCATATTTACTGAAAATATATTTATGCTTCTCTGATTTTTCAGGTACTAAGACAAGATTTTATAGGTTATGGTTAAATGTGACTGCTCTATAGAACAGTTAACGCCACTGTTGGGTGTTACTCTGTAATAGAATAACTTTTCTGACCTTTTTACAGACCTGTCATACAAGTGAAGAAAAATTTTAAGAGGATGCCTGCTCCAAACCTTCGAAAGGTTAGTTTATGGACTCCATAGCTTTATAGAAACAACTTCAAACCCTTTTGAATCTGGAAGAATATACATGCCTGACATGGAAGTTACAATCTCCTATGTATTTAGGGCATGTTAGGACATCAGTCTCTTAATGGAGAAGGAGAGTTTCTCATCTTGAACCTCATGCTGTGTCTTCTCAGGGAGAAACACAGGCAGTTTATTTCCAGGACCTTGCAGTCAGGGCTGCCTTATGTGGTGATCCAGAGACAGATGGACTACACTCTCAGCAGCCTCTGGCCTGACTGGGTCTGAACCAGGACCTTCCCTTCACTGAACATTAAAGCCACTTAAGGAAAAAAGCATGAAGAAAACTCCACTAAACCCCAAATACCTCAGTCTTCAAAGATTCAGAGGTATTTCAGGCTGACATAATAGTGGGAATGAGAAAACTTGAGGTCAGCCTGGCATATCTTGCTGTGTCGTGGGCTAATGGGGATGAGACAGATTTGGTGGGGGTTTCCAATGCCAGTCTGAGGTGAATTCCAGTGCCATCCTCAGGGTAACAGGTCAGCATTGTGAGGGGATCCTGATGCCATGTTTTTTTGCCTTTTCTTTTATATACCTTTTATAAAGCTTTTATGCATCCTCAGTACTTTTAGCATGCATACTTGTAATTCTTTAAGTTCAATAACTTAGCATAGTCCTAATATTCCGTTAAGCCAGGAGACCAAACACCCTGGAGGCCTTGCAGCTGGAGGCCAGAAAGCGCTATGCTATCCTGAGAAACCAAGGTCCTCTCTAGAACACATCCTGTAAACTAACATAGGCCCATCCAGGGGGGAACTCCTTGGGATGCGGGATATCACACTCTTCATTCAAGCTCCTCACTGGGGAATCCTTGATAAATATGCTAACTTTCAAGGTCTATAACTTGTATACACGATTTATCATGTCAGGGCATTTGGCGCATTCCACCTTGGCAAAGTGGGGCACCATAAGGATCCTTATTAAATACTGAGGTATAATCCCCTTTTTCCCTTAACTGTGCCTGGCTCTTAATTTTAAGACCAGGGAAAGGCAACAGTCCAACACCACCCCCAGGAGTTCTTCAAATTCAGTGGCACATGTCCTATGAAGGGCCACTTTATCTCCCCCAACACATTGTTCATTTGATCTGCCCAATGCAAGCATGAAGGAACTGTGTTGAAACCTACTTTTATTGCTAGTTTTGAACATCTTTGCAATGGAGTAGGCACACAGGCTCTATAACAGCATCAGTCCTGGTGGCAGAGGTACTTCAGATGCTGCAGGCGCTGCAGACAGGTGTGCAGGGCTGGTTCAGTGGACAATGTTCTCTATGGACAGCAGAGCCAAAGGCAAATGCAATTGAAAATGCAGTCACTACTCAGGTCAGCTGCTTATATTTCTCATATACAATCAGTCAATTCTGTCCTCACTTATTGTTTTCCGCTAACTGTGCCAACTTCCATTATGCTTATCCTAGATTTGCACTAGTGAGAAGAGTAGAAGCAGACCTGCTAAATTCCCTGAAAGTTGTCTTCATTTTGGTTTTGGCTTTTTTCAGCTCATCTAATAACAAGATACGTGATAGACTTAGTAACACTTCCTCAGCCAACAACTGACGGTAACAAGAATAATTGAAGGAAGTATTGCTGTTCTTCACAAAACATTTGTAAATGAAAAAAATTCTTTACATCTGGCATTTTCATTTAACAGCAGGTACTGTTCATAATTTCCTAGGATATGTCCATAAGAGAAAGGTATTAAACAATCCAACAAAAACAGTACATATCTACAAAGTATATTAAATACTGATGTCTGGCTTGGGCCTGGGACAGAACTGAACTGGTGACAAAGCAAAGAAGCCATCTCCCAAGATGTCACATGGTAAAAACCAGCATTAATGCTTTTTCCATCTCATTTTCCATCCTGATTCAACAACCTTTTTGAAATGAATGAATGCAGCTCCTTGATGACTTTTCCAGCCTTGTTTTAGAAGAGGAAATGGAAAGAACTGTGGTTGATGCATTAAAAACAAGGGGAAAGCTGTGTAAGCTTTGTCATGTTTCCTTTTAATTCTAGACAAGGATGAGCTCTTTTTTGCATGAAGCTTATTAGAATGGGCAAGTATTACAAATATTCTGGAAATTAACAGTTTGTGGCTGGTGACCTTTGATGGTGAAAGACTGTTTAAAGGGTCAGATCCAATAGGAAGCTTGTAATAGCAAACGTTGTAATTGACAATGGATAAACACTTTAAAGTAATTAAAATTTCTACTGGTTTATGCTTTTGAGGAGGCTCTCCCCTTTTATCCCTCTCAAAACCAGAATAAACTATATGTGTCCTTCACTATTATAAACATGACTTCCATGAGAAGCATCCCAGTTGGGGAGGATGGAGATGGTTCCAGAGACTGTATCTCAGAACAGCACCATTGCATTCAGACATTGGTACTCTGATGGGTTTCCCATTTCTGCCAGTTCCCCAGCATTGCTTTAGCAGAAAACAAAATCACTCAGGCTTCAAGTTCCCTTTTGCATTCATGTAAAGCAGCTTTGCCATAAACAAGAATCAGGCCCAGATGTCTTTACAGGAAATACTACATGAGAAAAAATGCATAGTGCTACAAAGATAGAAACCTTTTCTCTCTCCATCCATTTTCAAACCTGAAATTTTCCTTAGACATATAAAGATACATATAATTAAGGACACTGAGCTGGCTGTAGGAATGCAAATTTGTAGCCCTGCTCTAAATTAGGCCATTGAAGCAGAAGTGGTAAGACAGACCACTAATCAAGGAGAAAACCATTTATAGAAGGAAGGAGAGAACATGTCTGCCCATCGATCATGAAGCAGCCTTGCACCTGCAGTGCCCCCGCTACACAAGTGACACATTCTCCCCCTCCAAGCAACGCCATGTTTTTTGCCTGGAGCATGTCTTCACCCAAGTGCCCTTGGCAAGAGTTGGGGGACAGGAAGAATTCTGAATTTATATAGTGTGATCAGGGGCTCCTGTTTTGCCCGAAATGTCATATTCATGACTTCCCAGCATCTTACAGTGAGGACATCCAGGTGGGGTCTAGGCTTAAATGTACAAGGCTTCCCTGAGTTCATTCAGGAGTTTGAGGGGGGAAAGGGGGATCATTGGCCTATACACTTCCACAAATTACTATCAAATTAGCTGATGTTTCATGGCAGGACAGGAATTTGCAAAGTAGCGGTTCCCCCAGGGTTGCTACTGAGCAGGAACCAACTCCTCAGTGTGCAGTTGTGGGGGCAGCAGTGGGGCCGTGCCCTGCAGCACAGTCCTGCTCAGCACCCACACATCTGCCAGACCCCAAACACCCCCGGTACATCACTACTGTTAAATGAAACTCCATTGCATAGTGGTTGCTATATGAAGCTACAAAGAAGCCATGTGTGCAGCCCTTTTGATACTTACAGACCAGGCAAGACTGGTTCAGTGAGAAAGTAGAAATTGTGGATATTTGTAATTTTCCTTCTTTATGCAGATGTAGGCTGACAAGGCCAGCGAGAGCATCAAAGTTGAGAAAGCTTTCTTCTTTTACATAAAAGCCCATACTATGCAGTTTGCAATGCTTGATGGAAATAGTTTGGATGAAAGAGGAGCTCTGTGCAGTTTATCCTTGTGCTGCATAACCTGGTTTTGCTCGTGTTCCAGGAGTAAATCTAAAACCAGCACTGAACAGTAAGTGACATGCCAGGCAGCTCCAGATCACCATGGTTTCAGTACACTGAAACTTCTGTCACCTACACCCACTGACAGCACAAGGAACATGGGAATAAGCAGGCTGGAAAAATAGAGATGGAAGTACACAGTTGAATTGCATTTAATATCTTTGGTTCTTTTCTATATTGCTTCACCTCTTCCTGAAAGCCTTGCGTTTTACAAGCAGCCCTTTATTTTGAGGGCAGATGTTCTTCAATCAAAAGCAAAGACAAGTTGGATTCTTCCCCTGCTTGAAGCTCATTTCTTGCCCTGCCCAGGACAGGTAATGCTGGGTCAGCCCACCGTGACCCCCACGTTGCAGGGGAGAATTAAACACCTCCACAGGAAGTCAGGCAAGGCAGGCATTACTTACCAAAAAAGGCCATCTTTACGTGAACTTTTTAAGATGTAAAGCCTCAGCACAAAGCCTCCTTTCACCAAACGACAACATCTAAGCTCACTCCCCTTCCATCAGAGTTTCTCTGTCTCCAAAGACCACAGTCCCCCTTTCTTATGTTACCTAAATGATACTCTCAGAATAAACAAGTAATATAGCAGCCATGATAAAACAGTGGAAATACTTTTCTATAATAGTGCTTCTTGCTGAGCAACGAATTTGAAGGTCGATGAGGTAATCCAGCCACGTTTTACTTCCTGCAGTGGCAAGAGGTGGAAATAACAATGTTGCTATTGCAGAGTTAGTGGATTGCTGTTTTGCAGCTCTGCACTGACTCCTTCCCCTGCCCTTTCAAGACCATGGAGCTATTTTTACTACCAGCTCAGCAAATGCAAATACTGCTGGTGGTGAGCATAGTCACTTTAATGCACCTACATGCCAGTATTCCCATTCATCTGCTGCAGATTTAGTAAGGTAAGTCTCATGACCTGCCATTGAAGGTTGCCTGTTATATTGCAAGAGCATAAAAGAAAGCAAACATGTTCCAACATGTTGTCCATACTGAGCAGGACATTCCAGCCACAACACATTATAACAGCCTTACTTACACATCACTCCTCAGAGACACACCCAGAGAAGCTTCCCAGAACTAGCATTCACCCATCTGAAGAGCAGCAGTTCCACAGGAAAACGCCTCATTAGCCTCCCCCAACAGAAAGGGGGGCTGGTTGGGCCTGGAGGGTGTATAGGGACACCGGGTGATTGAGGATGATCAGTGTATTTGGAGACAATACATCTCAGCTGGAGCTTCATATAGAAGGTCATCATGTATTTAATCATCACTCTGTGTTTTATGCTTTTCATATCTATGTTATTTATGTTTTTCTGGCTTATCAAATAGCAGCCCACATACAAAAGGATGAGGGAACACAGCCCTAAGCCATCAAAACCACAGCACCTTCAAAAACTGCTAACATGAAGTTAAAGCTTTTACCCAAGCAGTCAACTTCCCTTTCCCTGGCTGTTCTTTTTGGAGGGGGAGGGAAGAGATATATTACATTTCTTTTGAACTTATAAATCAAGCTGGAAGGAGTTCAAGTGCCCGAGAGCAATTTTTTATAAATGCTGGGGGATAGGAAATTTGTATACACATTCCTGTTACTATAAGTAAGCAAGAAAAGAAGGCACAAACTCCACCTCAGCATAAAGCACATCAATCTTTATGCTAGAGTGATTTATGTGATAAAACCACTTGCCTGTCAACATCTTTTAGAGTCAACCACTGATAGTAAAGCAGCTATTTAGAGAGATTGATAAATACACTGGTCTAAGCAGATGCATCTCAGTGGCTGTCCACACCACAGAGAAGAGACTCTCTACCAATGGGTGAACATGGGTCATTGTAAATGGCACCTTCCAAAGTAGGTTCGGAATTATATCCAGTAGTGGGCACCATCACAGTATCTTCCAAAATTATATATGATACTGTTGGTTTTCTGTGACCTGAAAAAATCAATATGCTTCTCTTACACATAGTACACTTCACTGTGTTAAATGACAGCAAGAAAAGGTCTTGTCCCATGTCCTCCAGCCCTGGGATTGCTTAGCTAAACCAGGTCTGAGGCCAAAATAGGACAATTGGTTGATAACCCAGGTTTGTCTCACTAGAGGTGACATCATTAGTCAAAATGTAATTTACTGAGAAGATTTCTGAACTGACAGGCCACTGTGCAGTGCCCAGAAAACCTGGAACACACGCTGCACATAAAAAGCTGTGTCTAAGCTTTTTTCCTGGATCTTTTTGCACTTGTGAGCTGAAAGGATATGCGATTACTCCATGCTGGGATGTTACCAGCTTCACCAGACGTTGTGAAACATATCTTTGCAAACTCTCCTCCCTGTGCCACCCACCCTCAGGGTCTGGCATCTGCTGTGTCTGCTGGCTGCTCCCAGCGGATGCCTTTCCAGCCAGGTGCCTCCAAGATTTACACAGTGTGTATATGACTTCCAGCTACAGACTTGATAATATCTAAACACCCACTTGTCACCTCTTTAGGTGAAATGGGCTAAGTCCATATGTTTAGCTTTTATTTTTCCACATTCTAGAGCACATAAATCGACACCAGATGTGCGTGAGAGGGGATGAACTCCTTTTAGACAGCAAAAATCTGTGTCAGAGCCTGTCTTTCCATCTCCAGCTGGTTCTGAGGATGCTTTTGCACGGGCTGGTACCAGCTGGTGGTTCCACTCATGGCGCCCTGGGGGAGCAGCTCTGTGTCCGGACATGGTCGGGGCTGACCGCCCTTTTCACATTTCACCACCAAGGACTTGGGAGCATCTTTCCTAAATATGATAACCCAAAGGTGGATTTCACTGCAGGCTGTGCCCTTTGGGATTCAGCCTCCTAGAATTAAAGTACCAGTAAATTTAAAAAGTCAAATACAGAAGATGGAAGCAATATGAACCTTTTAACCAAAGTGAAGAAGACATCACAGTTGACAAGACTTACATGGTAATTTCATACACCATTCTGCTCTCAGTAATTACTAATGATTTAGAATAGATGAATAGAATATGATAATTTTTAAAAAATATTTTTTAAAAAACTCTTCTTTTTCTCCACTTCATAGAGTTTTCTCTATCTTTACAGACTAAAAAGTTCTTAAGGGATTCCTTCTGCTGCAAAGATTTTTTTGTCAAGGGAACATGTGTCTTTTATTTCCAGAACATTACATACAGATATATTGCCAAGCTTGAGATTTTTTTCGCAATAGATAATAGCTAAAAAAAGAAAAAAAATGCTTCAGACTTAAAATTAAACCATCCAAGCCAGTAAGAACATTAATAGGAGCTCATTTATGCTGTTTATTAGAGAGATGCTACTAATACCAAATGGTCAGCAAAGATTCCACAGAAAAATGTTCCTTAAGCGTAGGAAATTTTAATGATAATTTTGCTGAAAATTGAGTATATTCAGATATAATGCTCAGCGCAGGTAATGGTTCTGCTTACCGCAGGATACACTTAATCAAACAAAAGTGCTCCAGAAACACTCTTAGAGTGCCTTTATTTGACTGAGTCCAGCTGGGAACTCCACATATGTTAGGAATAAGGTTTGCATTTAATTGGCAAGAGCTTAAAAGATTTGAGAAAGGTTCTTCTGCACAGGAGGACATAATCCACATCCTCAGAAAGTCATATTTGACTCACAGATGCAGCTCCATCTTGAAGACAAGCTCCTGCTGACTATTTTCAGCAGAGCTGGACCTGAGGCACAACCACCCATTTGCTTGAAGCCTTTCAGGACTGAGACTGTTCCTTCCACACGTGAGGACATGCAAGAAGTGCCACTGCCAAGGAACCCCTCACAGCAGCCGAGTCACTTTTCTTACATAAAACATCTAAACAAAACAAATTCTCTTAGTAAAATAACATTTACTGGAGCCATTGGCTTATCCTGGGGACAGCAGAAAGTTGCTAAGTAGCTCTAACCCAAGAGGATGTTTACAATTTAAGATTTGTTTAGTGCTTATGGTATGATTTGTGCCATATGTTCTCTTACTTACAGTTTTTCCTGCAAAACATTTTTATTAGATGTGGAGCTTAAGGAACTTACATCTCTTCCCACTTCATTACAGTAGGATCATCCTTCCAGGGCAATCTGTAACCAAGTAACATGTCCCTTGAATTTTTTATCTGGTCTCTGGCAGTAGAGAAAAGTTGTAGCTGATGAGTCTGAGCTGCTGAAACGTGATCTGATACAACACGGCATGCATGGAATATGGAACATAATTGGTTTTCTCATGACAGTCTGTATTCATCTCGGGAGAAAAGTTCCGTTGGAGACTGTTTCCAGCAAATAGCCTAGAACACTCTGGAGTGATTCTTTCAGTAAAAAGCATCATACTTTGTGTTATTAATCCTACTGAAATTGCAGCAGCAGTAGTGCATGGGTGATCACCTTGTCGTGATCACTCTGAAGTGAAAGGCTGAAACTGTCAGTTGCCATGGAAGGGCTTTTAGATTCTTACAAGCCTTCTTGAAGGGACTGAGTGTTGATGCTTTGGCATACAGTGGAAAAACAGGGAGTAAACCACAAAGGCACAGGGAAAAAAGATCTGAAATGAAATAATGTCAGATTGACCATGGAACTGCTTTTCTTGCATTTCTGACTGAGATTTCACTCCCACGATGCAGCAAATACTTCAAAATCCTTCTTGTGGCTTAAGAAAGGCTTTTCCTTTACTGACAGAGGTGTACTTCTGCTGCTGCTTTCTATTAGTTAATGCCTTATCAAGAGGTGTACGTGCAGCAAAAGTAATAGGAAACTGAGAGACTTCTGGCTTTTACATCAGCTGAATTTTAATAATAATCCAGTAGGATATTTTCAAAATCATAGGTGAATAGGGAAACTGAGCTTTTGCTTCCCTGAAGGAAATAACAGGGCAGGAGTTAGCTTTGAAAAGTCAGAGTGAGTAAATTAGGCATACAATTCAGAACAAATAAACATGGAAATATTCTGCTATTTTTCTAACATGGGTTGCAGACTACACTTATGGGGAATGTTGGTTACTGGATTGATGCCACTCGATGGCAAAAGTTTCTACACAGCTTCTACTGTCTTGCTACTGTACCTGATGATGGTTTGTCATCATTTAGCAAGTAAAGAAGTGGCCTTGCAGTGGCCAGACTTATGATGTTCCATTTGATATTTCTGCTTACACTTTCGCTGAACCTGCCATTGCTGTTTATGCATCATGTCTTTGTGCAGGGCCTGCTTCATCCACACCCTTCCCCATCAGAAAGAAATAGGAGACTGTTTGGAATGGCTTTGCTTTATTTCAAGTATCACTGATCACAGTCATTAGAAAGAAAGAGCACCTTTACTCTCTGGTAAAATGGAGTCAGCAGTGCTTGGCTCAAAGCAGAGTGCAGCAGCAAACCTGATAACCACTATTCCTTTTAATTTTAGCCTTTTCTTAACTCCCTCTTGAAAGTGTACGTGTATTATTTGAGGAACTTCACTAAAAATAGATCAAGGGTGCTAATTTGGCTGTAAACATAATACATCTGGCATCTTTGAAGTAAATTGTTTAATGATTTCACTGAAATCAAAACAGCTCACTAGCTATTAATTAAGCATCTTCATCTGGTGGGTCATAGCCTATACAATTAAAACAGTGAATAGTAAAATGAAAGAAACATAAAAGAGTTTCTTCTGATCTGGAGATTTTCCCCAGCAGAATGGGATCACAAATGCTTCATTATGTTTCATGAATTGATGGAAGTTCAAAGCTAACATGACACAGAAATCAGTTGCTCTTATTAGATTAAATATCAATTATTCAATTAGATATAGTTATTGGTTATGATAATTCTCTAAGATTGCAAGAATGAATAAAAACAGCAAGTATGGTAATCACACACAGTCACAAAAATGTTTAGATTTTCCTTGGAGCACCATTGCTACTGGTGGAAATAAATTCAGCTTTTTACTATGAAATGCCAGAAACAAAATAATCAAGATGTTGGGAACATTTAAAAAGATGCAAGTTTCATTTAATATGCAGCTGTGCCCAACTGATTGCCAAAAGACCAAAGATGTGCCTCTACTTACTGGGGAGTAGCAGCAAAAGCTCATTATTGACTGTATTTCCAGTCAAATAATCTGCAATGCTGCCTGCAGAGACAAGCTGGGGACTCAGGAGCAAAGCAAAGAACCTGAACAAAACCTGAAGGGATGGGGTCCCTTGCTCCGAGTGCAGAAACTGGCCATGGCTGGAGTCCTGCTGCCACACTGCTCAGACTCTAAGGTCTGAGAGAAATGAGTAAATAACAAGGAATTTGTCAGGACTATATTTCATTTGATGTAAAAATATATTCTTCATAAAAATATATTCTTCATTGCTCACATACGTCTTCAAAAACAGGGTGCTGCTGAAAATGCCTGCCAGTTTTGTAGCAGGAAATTTGTAAAAGTTCATAAAACATAACATGTATGTGAGTTCTGCTTTGAATACTAATCCTAAATGGAGACCCTACTTCTTCAGCAACTCTTTGATATAGTTGTATTCTCTGGACTTTTCACATCAATGCATTCTTTGTTTTATGTAGGGAAAAGTGTGAATGAGCTCTGAATATATATATATCTCAAATATATATAACTGCATATGATGGTTAAAGGAAATCTATAGGAACCACTTACTGATGTGAAGCAAACAACTTTTTAAAATTCACATCTTCTATAAATGAATATGATACAGATCACATACAGCCTGAATGAGCTTTTACTTACTGTAGGAAAGGTATTGATATATAGTGTAATGCAGAATGGAGAATAACCAGGGTTTTCCCATTCATCTTGAGACCTCTCCATGGATATTACAGCTTCCAAACCTTTCACAGCTAAGAGTTTTCATGGTCATTTTTGTAACCAGTATTATCACAAATTATTAATAGTATGGAACAATAATTAATTTGATTGGATGCTGTGATACAGCAGCCTGGAGGGTTTAGTTGTGATACTTGTAGGAGAGAAACTGCAGTTTAGAAATTTGAACAGAAACCACCCTATTAGAGGGTTAAATCAGGTAAAAGACAGAAATAATAGTGTGCTTTTTCATTTCCTCCCGTTTCCAGTGCTAGTACTAAAACAATACCTCCAGGAATATTCCTACATAAGCCATCATATCACAATGATGTACAACCTTATTGTGCAGAAAAATGAGAAGTATGCAAGTCAAAGATATAATAAATGCTTTCCTGAAACTGAATCAAACAAGTTCCCCTTGAAGATAATTTGCTGTTGTACTTCTATGCTAAAGTTGGTTGCTTTCATTATCTGTGCTGGGAATACAGGCTGTTAACACCCTTAAAATAATTCTGCCCCTGTAAGTATTTCTGTAAGAGAAATGATTGTGGACAAGGCAGACTCTAGGGCTGTCTAGAATGGATAATAGCTTTAACGAGAAAATCATGACAAACAAGACATTTAGGCATGAGACTAACAAACAAGCAGCTACAGGGATTTAGTTTCATTCCATGTCTGTTGTATTTCTGGTTTTGGATGACTAGAAGCGCATTTGGAAGAGAGCTACTGACACAAGCACACAGATGAAGAGAGCAGGGAAAGCATTCCTAAACTTATACTGAATGACAATTTTTTTTTTAAGAAAAGTTATACCAACATTTTCCAAGGTATAAACTGGACCTTGTGTATGTGCACTGCATGTTCAGTAAACAGCTAATACATGCCTATGATTGAAAAATTATAAAATTCCTCAAAATTTGGGTTTGCTTGGAAATGGGAAGAAGGAACCCAAGGTTCTAAGTTTAGCCAGGTGCTTAGTATTTATTTTTGATTCCCGGACTTACTGACTGCACAGAAATATTTCCACTTTGTCTGGTTTTCTCTGGTTCACAAGCCCTCCAGCTCTGAAACTCTATTTGAAATTGTGAGGAAGGCAAAGAGGCTTTTAAGATTCAAGCAAACTGTCCTTCCTTGAGAACAACTTCCCCACCACCACTGATGATGCAAGGGACAGAACATCCTGTGCCAAGAAGGAGCAAAGGGCTGCTCAGATGCTTCCAGCTTTTCTTGATCCTCAAGGCAGGAAGAAAGTCTTGGGTTTTTTTGCTTACCATGGCTGGCTGTGCCTGGGGCACAGAGCATGTCTTTGGTGGGGCAGGGCAGTTTCTCAAGAGTGAAACAGAGTTCATCAGGGAAACGTGTGCTCCTGTCTCTCCAGCACTTTTATTGGACACTTTTACCTCAGTAGTCCAACAAATGGGCATTTGGTCCTCTGCACAGTTTTCTGTTCTTTTTGCAACACTGTCGTCCCTTTTATCCAATTTGGTGCCCTTGTAGGAAAGACACAGGAGATGGATGTGCCTGAGCTGCTAACACTGAAAGGTGCACTAGATTTTACTAAAATTAGGATCTGTTTAGTGCGAGCACAGCTTTACAAGAGTTCTTTGTCCGATACATGAAACACAGTCTCAAAGCAAACAGAGGCAAATGAGCAAAGTCTGATGTACAGTGAGTATTTTAAACAATGACGTAGAATAACAAATAAGTAATTTCTTCCAGTTGGCTGTGAGTCTGTGATTTTCCGTGTGCCTTATATAAAGTTTTACTGTTCGACGTAGAATTTTCATCTACTTCACCAGCTCGAATTGTTATCCCCTCTCTTTTATAAGATAAATATACTCAATAAGAAGGATTTCAGCTATTGAATTCAATATAATTGTAAGGCTATTCAACATCCTTTTTCTTGAGCAGATGCTCCAGTGAGTCAACATCAACTCATCATTTGGTTTCACAGAGTTTAAGATTATGTTAAGAACTACAACCCCCCTGATTATTTGTTTAAAGGAATCCAAATATCGCCTCTTTTAATGTTTTAGTACCTAGACAATAAAACAGCTGTCAGCAATATGTTCTTCTGAGTGGCATTCACATGAACACGAAGTATGTTGTTTCTAATTTAAAAATAGTCACCACAGACAGGTGTGCAGTCCAAATATAAATTTTATATTTACCATCACATATGCAAATTAAATATGAAGATGGTAATACTAAATTTTACACAGTGGAACAGTAAAAACTCTAAAGTTAATATCAAATGCCTAGACACTGTCAGATGGTTACCAGGTGCCTTACCCTATGAATTTCACATTTTTGGGGATATATTTAAGAAACACAATTTGTAGTGCAATATGTCACTGAAATTGCCAAATTCAGACATTGAATTATGCAGGGTAAAATTTCTCATGTTGGACATATTTAAGTGGCTAAATGCATAGATATTTTTGTTCCATGGGCTCTGAGCACTTAATACAGACATTTTGAAGTGGGCAAGCTGAGGATACCTGAACAGGGTCACTGAGTAAAAAGGTGTGACACCTCTGTTTATGGCTGGGTTGAATAGATCCGCAGTTGTCTACAGTTCTGAATAAAACAAAGTCCCAGCTACAGAAACCAGTTTTTTATTTCGCATACAGTGTGTAGGAAAGTATCTGATAAAGTCCTGGCCATGTTGATGTCACTGGCAAAACTTATATAGAGTTTTAATAAACCCCTGTCCACTGACTCTAAAAGTAACTACTACCATATCAAAAAATGTTTTAGATAAGAGTCATTTGATATAACACATTGCACGAGTTAAAACTTACCTTTGTCTTTGTTTCTTCTCAGCTAAGAATAAAGTCTGAGGATGTGTGAAAGAAATTGCATAGAACTTCCAGGTAAAGATACTGAAGTTCCCACTGAGTTCCTTTTCTCATGAAGTAGTACACAAACATTATTTTTAAAGAAGGAAGGAAGGGTAAATTGAGGAATGAAACCAAACATTCTAAGATATTTCTCTATGAGAGTATTACTTCATTTAGCCAGGAATAGTGGGCATACCAGACAAAAGGAGTGTACTTTGACATGAGGGCATGATAGCTGCAACCACAAACATTCACACTCTCACTTTGTTCACAGCCCCCTTTTTTTTAAAGTTCCTGTCCATGCCTGGAATTCATTACACATCTGCACATTTCTTAAACAGCACACTTCTTATACAAATGTGGGGCTGGGAATCACCACCATGTGTGCTTCCATCTCTAAGCTCTGGAAACACACTCTCTGTTCACAGTGGCCGGGAGCACCTTCCATGAGCAACACCATCAAAAGCCATTGCAGAGACAGAATAAACACAGCAGTTTACTGATAGCAGTTTATTGCTTTGAAGGAAATGTCTGAGACAGGTAGTGACCTAGAAACCTCTATTATTGGCCTATAATTTTTAATTTAATAGAATTTTGATAAGCCCAAATTAATCTTGAGTAATGTACTGGTATGGAAACAATCTAGTTCAAAGGATGATTAATCTGTTCCAGTGTGATAAATGTTAAGCAAGGATAATTAATTCCAGATTCTTAAATTCAAGAACTTAAGCTTCTGCATGGCTAATCAAATACATAAAAAGGTAAGATAATGCAGGAAGTCTGATCGTATCTCACCCCATCAGAAGCCTTATCTATCATAAAATAAATAAACTTATTCTGGAAGCAACTTGACAGCACAGTCGGACATTGCACCTAAAACTATCCACATCCAGCCATCCATCCAAAACATACTGGTTGGGCATTCACCTTGGAAGGACGTCTGTAATCCACATGCTTATTCACACAACTTTGCAAGTGTATGTGAGTCTTCATTTTGATCTCCAGTTGGAAGTAATCTATGTAATTCTAGATCAAAGTAGATGTCAAATCCTTGAACTTTGGAATCAAACCTGGCAACCTTGGACATAACTCTAAATCATTCATCCATGTTTAGTGTACAGTTCTTAGATGCATCTCTTCGTATTTTGGGGGAGTGGAGTCTGACATACATAATGAAGTATGAGGTTCACTACTATAAACCAATATTTAGCCAGGAGGTAAGTTACAGTAAGTACACTTTTCCCATATTTGAGTAAATGATACTGTGAAACTAATAAGATTTTAAAACATAAGGTGTTGAAAAAAAACAAAAAAAAAAAAAAAAAAAAAAGAAAAACCCAGAAAATTTAGGATGGTCTTGAATAAGTAAGGAAATTGGTGGAGAATATATTGTGCAGAGGCAGTTGCTGCTGTTGTCTTCCTGTAAGATCCAGGCTACTTGTGCTAGAGGCAAACAAGAAAATTATCACCAGAGAATAGTGACTGAGTTCACCCTCATGAATTTTTGGCATGATTGCCTCGTTTCCAATACTTGATTGGCCAAATTACAGCTGTCACTGAAATGTGCCAATTTTGAGAAAAATGAAATGGTTATTTGAAACAAACTCTTCACTGTAGAGTCATATAATGCCTGTGAAGTACATCACCCAGAGTTTCTGAAACTTCCACAGTTAATGTAAATAACAAGATGTAAAGCAAAGACAAATTGGAATTGAGCAACAAGTGCTGGGGCTACATTACATCTTCACTTGGACTAGAACATTGAGGCATTAGACTCTAATCTGTGCAAAGGTAACTTCAATGTAACTCTGATCTGGATTCCAAAATAGTTTTTAGAAAATTATTAAAAACTCTTTTTCTCTGCCTGGAAAAAATTTATAAAGAAGGAAGCCACTTCAAGAGTTTCCATGTTGTTCAAAGAAAGCACAACCATAGACCAGTGTGTCCTTTAGAAACTGTGGAGAGTGATTAGACCAAGTAATGTGAGTTTGCCAAAAGGCACAATGAGAAAGGATGTTTAGAGGGCTTGTAAGAAACTGTGCTTGGGCACTTGAAGCTTTTCTACTTTCAAAAGACATCTTCGCAGACAGAGGCACTGTTTTTCCACTATGTGATACTGAAAAGTGTTTCAAAGTGGGCAGAAATGGATGGATGGAAAAAAGTTCCTTTTTTAACACAAAATTGCAGTTCATTAAATACAGTGAGAAGAAAAGAGAAATTAAAGATTTGATATTCACCATTTAAAACCATATATAATTCTAAGAACTGAGAAATTATTAGACTGCTAGAAAGAAAGAAGGATTGTTTTATAAAATTTGCTCTATTTTCAGCCATTAACTTGGGTTAATTTAAGCCAGAAGAGCTAAAACCTAGCAAGCAGTATTTTGTAAAAACTAGGAACTGCAGTTGGTACCGCTGCAACCAGTATCTCTAGCAGATGGGAGTATTGCTTAAACTCACTAAGTTCCTGGGTAGAACCATGCCTAGAATGCTATCAACAAGCAGTACCTGGGAGGAGTCAAGGAATATCTTGTGCTACACAGCAGCATGGAGCTTTTGTTTCTGTTACTGGGATTTATTTCATTCTGTTGAGCTTCTTTTTGTTTTAGATCTTGGGATGATGGGTCTGTTAGAAACAGGTCACTAGAAGACAAGATTTCCCCTCTGTTATTGTATGTGCACACTGAAAGAGAAATCAGCAAAGCTGCCACCTCTGAACGCTCCTGTCTGGGGAAATCTACCATGATATACAAGTATGCAAAGAAATATATAAATGTCTATTCCTGCATCACACATGCTTCATATGTTGGTGCTTGGCTATAACTGCATTGAGTTACTAAGGCTTGGAATGACACCAGTAAATGTCAGAACGATATTTGAACCCAGAACTTGAACTCTGTTTTTGTCTATTCATAAATATACATGTGAAATTTCTCCTGAACCACAATCTTATTAAAACAAGACTTAATAAAAGCAGGAAATTTATTTGAAATGGAAAGAAACTGGATTTTTTTTTTCCAGTCTTGCAAAGGATTTGCACAAATACTTGAAAGATCCTAAGTTTGGCTCTTTCTTCAGATTTCTTCAGATTTTTTCCTCTAGAAAGAGAGCAAAATGTTGATACAAACCAGTTTGTGTTTTGCAACATATTAATATACTGATTTTCTCAAGGAAAGAGAAGAAGGGGAAACCTTACTGTGGAGGAACAGTCAATGTCCTGAGAAAAACCTGAAATGCCAACTTAGCATTTTTGCACTTCAAAAATGTCTTTGACTTTTATGAACAGCCATGATGGTAAAATTGAGACTGTTAAAAATACATGGTTTACTTCAGTAGTTTATAATTCACAGTGGCATTTAGTGGGTGGAGTTGTAAATTAGTAAGTGGACTGTTGCCACAGCAGAGTAGGCTGCTGCTCTGCAAAGGAGAAGGTTTGCTAAGAATAGGAATGTGGTCATGATGATAATGAACAAGGGCTCCACATGCCTGAAACGTTGATGGGAGATTGGAAGAGGGTTGTTGGATGTTTAACAGCTGCTCTAGAAATTAGATGTTATCAAAGATCTGTTTGAAAGATTGAACTGGATGAAAAGCATGCAAAACTTAACCAGTAAGACCTGGTTTCAATTTTTAGTAGCACTACCAAAAGGCAGAGTGGCACATGAAATATTTATGTTGTCGATAAATTGGAAGGTACGGTTTTACAGCCAACAAAATGCTATGTTTATTCTGCTGCAAGAGGGAGGCAGGATTGCAGCAGTCTCTCCACATAAAAAAATGTTTTCCCCTATTGCTTTTCAATGAAGTAGACTAATGTGCCATGAAAGCATTACAATATGTTAATCAGGTATTTGATCTGCTCTGTCAAACACTCAAAAAAAAGTCAGTTACTTCCTGGAAACTATATTAATGTTCCAAATAAACCCAGCTTTTTAAAGGCACTAGATTTCTTTGAGGGGGGATGATTTACTTATCACCAGGATGATTTGCCTTTGGACTCTTAGTAGCTGTAACAGCCTTATTTGAAGGTTGCAAGCCAACAGCATTATATCAGAAACCCTGAGTGAAGGGTGCAGATAGATATGGATGTCAATATAAAACACACCACATTCAATTTTTAGAAGCTTTAATACCGAGTGACAGCTGCTGTGTGATTGCTGCTCAGCCAGAAGTAGACAGGCAAATATTCTGAACCCAAATGCATGACTTGCATGACTACAATAATTTCATGTTTTTGACTGCTTAAATTCCCAATTGGTGGATGTCAACACAGGGGTCTCACTTTTCTGGCCTTAGGAAACAGGTTTGAGCTGTGTCAGCCTTAAAGTGATCCACAGGAAACTTTCACTGAAAAAGAAAAAAAATCTGTATGAAATCATTGTGTCTACTTCACACGCTGCACAACCCTTTCCTACAGGGCCCTGCTTTGATCCCTGTTTGTGCTGGCCAGCTCTAGGCCCCCCAGAGCAGAAAGAGTTGCACACAGATGTTACACTGCTAAACATCTTGTCAGCGGAGGTCACTTCTCCTGTAGGAAGATCACCAACAAAGTGATTTTGTCACAAGAAGTCTAATCTGGCTGTTTTCTGAGTAAGAATAGTGGACATGTTTCTAGCAGAAGACATTTTGAGCTTCAGTCCCTCCCTAAACTTTCCCAGATACCCAAATGTTGATTTCATTCACTGTTAAATAGACAAAAGAACTTCTCAAAGGGATTGCTGTGCTAGTAACCTATCACACTCCACTGAGGACTCATCCATATGGAGCTCAGTGATCATTGTGTGTCTTCTATGAAGATATCCCTTTCGGAGGCCTCTGACTGGTACAAAATTATTGAGTATCTCCGTTCTTACTGCAAAGACTTCATTTTACAGCAGAATTTATAGCAGCTTTTGTGACATAGAAAGGAAACAGGAAAAGATCTTTTATCAAACTTAAGCCACTAATAAACTACTTGGCAGACAGGATTAAAAGGGTAAGGTCCCAAGTAGCCCTAAGACTAATGCTGTTTGGTTTAATTTCTGTGTTCCCACACATTAACAAATCTAAAGCTTATAAGATTGCAGCAGGGAGTAGGGAATCCAGGTCAGGTCTTTAAGATCTGCCAGTTTCAAGTCTCTACATGCTTACAATTTAACATAATTAAAGCCAGGAAATTGTAGTTGAATATGGAAATGTACTGGGTAGAAAGTGAACGTCAACCTCAAATCACTTCATTTCTTACAACTCTGAAATCTTGTCCCACTAGGAAATGCATGCAGCAGTGTTTCCCACACTCACAAGGGGCACCCTAGATACTTTAAATGTGGTGTCATCTCTGAACCACATTTTAAAATGTGGGTTTGAAAGCTACCAGTGACAGTAGGATCTGTTCCCTGGAGCCCGACTCTTCCTGCCCAGCTGACGGCTGCCAGGCCAGCAGGTAGCACATTGCTCATAAGGGGGTTTGAGCACATTCGTCCTTACCCTAACAGCTCTTTAATTCCTGGCTACCTTCTGTGTGTGCTGACCAGTCAAGAACGGAAGTATCCTTTTAAATCATGCATATCCTGCTGGCAGAGTCTCTCTTCACCCACCTATCAATGACTGAACAAACTGATTTAAAAGCAGATCCATGGCAATCACACTTAAGTTATTCCTGGAAAACTCCACAGGAAAAAAAAGAACTAATTAATTATTTAACATGGGTAGCAAAAAAAGCAATATACAGATACGGGGGGGAAGTATAACATTGCAGGTGGCTTTGATTTCATTTACAACAAGAACACTTAGCATCAGTTCAGCCATGGCTTGCCTTATGTACCTTGGATCATACTGAGCCAGCTTTTGTGAAAAATTACTACAAAGTCCTTTCAAAATCAAAAAATTCTACAACACACACAGTGCATAACATTTGACTGTGTATCTTAGTAAGCTTACAGTAAAAATGGCTTTTTATTGGAAATCGAAATAAATTGGGGTAGAGAATTTGTGTTTTAATCTTTCCCCCCCCCTTTGTCTACTCCGTCCTTAACCAGCTAAAATCTCTTTCTATTGGGTGAGCTCATAATTGAAAGCATAGTCAAACTTCTATAAAAAAATCTCTGGCTTTTACTGCTTTTCTGGCCAGGGACTTTCTGACCAGCAGAAGAGAAATATTCCTGCTTGGTAAGGGCCCTGAGAATGAACACATTCAGACTGAAAATATAATCACAAAAGCAAGCACAGTATGGACCAGGAACTGCGGGTTTGATACTTTTTCTGTCCATACTTACAGCAGTAAGATGTTTCAGCTGACTGTATTTGAAAACTAAAACAGCATATTCAGCACTTTTGGGGGGAAATGCCAAATTAAAATAGCATTGGAAAAAGGGCTGAGAGGTGAGATGCTGGCAACACCATCCTTACCAAGGGCATCTAAAATTGTCTAGAGATGGCAACTCCCCCAAAAGCAAGCATAATTAGTCTATTTCTTACTATAACACTGAGTGTCACTTTGCTACATGATGCAGACAGTAAAAATAATTTGCTTTAAAGAAAAATAGTAGAAGCCCAAAATGAAGTCAAATCAGTATTGCTGCATACAAGAATTTTGTGGCACAACACACAGTTTTCTATACTGTAAAATGAACAAGGCAGGAACTAATTTAGCTATACTTTACACAGTTACTAAAAATACAAGCAGGAATCTCAAGTAAATGCCAGATCCTTCAGTAGTTAGAAAAAGTTTTATTATTTTCTTTATTAGAAGGAAATAAGCCACAATAACTTGTTTTAAATTAATTTTTAAAATGCAAAAGACATGTTAAGCTAATACCAGTTCACAAAGGAATGAAGTAAAAACAAGTGATCTTTGTGACTAGCAGCCCTATTTCTACCATGCAAAAAAACCCCCACAAACAAACAAAAAGGTAGTGGAGAGCCATAAAAAGAAACAAAACAAACTAAAAAGGGTAAAAACAAAACCCAATTTCCTGGATAGTAAAATACAGGCCAAAATCAAGTTACTGTACATCTTTGTATCATGTCCCAATGAAAAGTGTACAGCTTTGGAAAACCACCCATGGACAGGATTAAACATTTTATTTCTGAACTCTTTCTTTCATACATGATGATGTTCAAAAAGGTTTTGATATTTTATAAGTAGCACAATCAGAACTAAATATTTGTGTGTGTAATTCAACCCCCTCAAATTTAAAAGAAATATTTGCTACTAACGTCATATAAAAATAAATGATAATTTTATTTTTTAAAAGTGCACAGAAGCAGATGATTAGCACATTGGTTAGGATGGATAAGCATTTGCAAAAAAAAAAAGTATTCAACACATTACTAATAACTAACAATGAAATAGAATGGATATTGTCTATGCGTGAACTAACTTATGTTTTTGGTCAAAAAATATGAATTATTTCAGTACACATTGTAAATCACATATATTTAACTGAATGTACTACTTTTCAAAAAACATATCACAGCATATATCTACAAAAATTATTAGAATTTAGAACTGAAACTAAATTCAGAATTGTTTTTTTATTAGTCCTGTATCAGATGAATATTTATGTGTGTTTTACCTGAGGCATAAGTCAGTCTTACTGAACAGCAGCTCTTGAACTCAGACAAATACGTAAATGTCTTACTGGAGCTGTGTCACCAGAATATATCAGCACATTCAGAGCTTAAACTATACCTGTATCTATAATATTTTCCTACTTATCTATAAAATTTTACTATAGTATATTCCTGAGAATGATGAGATGTAGAGGAAAATGGCTGGATGGGACAGCGTTGTGGTGGTGAGTCTCCCACATAGTGCAGCAGCATGTGCTATATTGCTGCTTAACTGCAGGGAAAAAAGGGAAGGAACCTAATGATCTAAATTTTTGCCTGTCTTAATAGGTAGGCTATCATTGAATTGAAAGATCATTTGTGATCACCTGCATTTAGTACGAACTAAAAGGACTCAGGTAAGATTTTACAGCCCAGCTTTGTACTCTGTGCCATGGATAACATAATTGTTTAGAGCAGTAATATCAGCTCAGTTTCCCACACGTGACCAGCCAGTGGGAGATACAGTAATGACTGACCTGCTTTCTCCTGCCCACAGCAGCTGCTTTCCTAGGGAAGAATAAACATTACAGAACTCAAAATAGAACATCAAAAACTGCAAAATAGTGTAAAGCCTCAACAGCTTCGTCTCCAACAAGACTGGGAGGCCAATATTGATAAGTTTCTTCACTATAAAAATGGATAGAACAGTTCAGCCAAACATTGTTACATATGCAGCTTTCAAAAACTCCACATAATTCTGGATGCTCTGGTTCATGTTCTCTGACTTCTGTAGGCTATTCTCCAGCTCTTTCAAATGTATTTCATGGTGCTTTTCGTTCTAATGAAAAAAGAGAAATACAAAGAAACTTAGAAATAAAATAGAAATCAATAATCATAATAATCTAAGACAATTAGCACTTAATTTTTATAGCCTTATTTACCTGTAAAAGTTTTCAGAGGCTCCACCAAACCAAAGGTGCTATAAAAGGCCTCAAAAGACTGAAGTTTTTATTTATGTTCAGTCAGGACCAAACTGACCACGTTTGGATAGACTTAAAATTAAAAAAAAAGCCTATAATAATTTATAATAATTGTAAATTCAAATTATTGTCATTAATTCAGGGGAAAAAAGATATTCACTACATCGTTATGGAATTGTTATGAATCTAATCAAGTCTAGATATGCTTACTGAACACAGTTGATCTGAGAGAGAAATTACAACTCGATACATGTTTTTTATTCTTGTCTTGCTGGGAAAACTGGACTGAGTAAGAGTTGTAAACTCAATACTATTCAAGTGATTTAGCTAGACTGGGTATCTGTTAGGTTGATGGGAAACATCAGTGTACAAAGTACATTGTTAAGTTGAATTCATTTACTATTCTGAAAAGTGTGTGTCAACTGTATTAGTAGTGTGTTTGCAGTAAAAGAAACTTGTTTTTGTAAATGATGACGTGGTAAGTGATTTCTTAAATCACAAACAGCATTATCTACTCACGTGGTGAAATAAGCAGAGGAGATATTTCTTTTCTTCTTGCCTCTTTCTGACTTCAGTTTCAAGAAGTAGCAGTTTTCTCTGAAAGGCTTGTTCTTTGTATGATATTTTTTCCCATTCTTCAGCAACCTATAAAAGTAATGAGAGAGAAATTATATATTTATATATACAGATATATAATATATATTTATAAATGATATATATATTACATATATATTTACTCTTAAAGCCAAAATGAAATTATTTTTGTATCTCTTAACATTAATAGGTCTATTTCCTATTCTTTCATCTAATGCTTTACTTATTTCCCATGCACAGGACTTAAACAAACCTGAGAAATATTCTGGCCAAATTTGAAAGCTGTTTCGATTCGGAAAAAAATGTAATACTAGTGAGAGTGGAACACTTTTTAGCTCATTTTCAAGTTAAGCCAAAATTTTAGTTTTTTCAAAACCAAGGAAATATCCTCAGACAATATTGAAAAAATCAGATGGTTATTTCTANAAAAGGCCTCAAAAGACTGAAGTTTTTATTTATGTTCAGTCAGGACCAAACTGACCACGTTTGGATAGACTTAAAATTAAAAAAAAAGCCTATAATAATTTATAATAATTGTAAATTCAAATTATTGTCATTAATTCAGGGGAAAAAAGATATTCACTACATCGTTATGGAATTGTTATGAATCTAATCAAGTCTAGATATGCTTACTGAACACAGTTGATCTGAGAGAGAAATTACAACTCGATACATGTTTTTTATTCTTGTCTTGCTGGGAAAACTGGACTGAGTAAGAGTTGTAAACTCAATACTATTCAAGTGATTTAGCTAGACTGGGTATCTGTTAGGTTGATGGGAAACATCAGTGTACAAAGTACATTGTTAAGTTGAATTCATTTACTATTCTGAAAAGTGTGTGTCAACTGTATTAGTAGTGTGTTTGCAGTAAAAGAAACTTGTTTTTGTAAATGATGACGTGGTAAGTGATTTCTTAAATCACAAACAGCATTATCTACTCACGTGGTGAAATAAGCAGAGGAGATATTTCTTTTCTTCTTGCCTCTTTCTGACTTCAGTTTCAAGAAGTAGCAGTTTTCTCTGAAAGGCTTGTTCTTTGTATGATATTTTTTCCCATTCTTCAGCAACCTATAAAAGTAATGAGAGAGAAATTATATATTTATATATACAGATATATAATATATATTTATAAATGATATATATATTACACATATATTTACTCTTAAAGCCAAAATGAAATTATTTTTGTATCTCTTAACATTAATAGGTCTATTTCCTATTCTTTCATCTAATGCTTTACTTATTTCCCATGCACAGGACTTAAACAAACCTGAGAAATATTCTGGCCAAATTTGAAAGCTGTTTCGATTCGGAAAAAAATGTAATACTAGTGAGAGTGGAACACTTTTTAGCTCATTTTCAAGTTAAGCCAAAATTTTAGTTTTTTCAAAACCAAGGAAATATCCTCAGACAATATTGAAAAAATCAGATGGTTATTTCTACAATATTATTCTGAAATTATAACTTCATATGTTTTTTCCGATTTAACTAATATAATTCACTACAAACTAAATTCCTACATTTCCTCTTGAATTTGATTTAGTATTTGCATAATTTCTACAAATGACAAAATTCATCTTAATATAGAAAGAATGCTAACTCTTCCTCTAAAAAGAGAAGGATTTCAACACCAAATTGTGGGCTTCTCTAATGAAGAAAATAAAAGGTAAGACTAAGCTTTTGTACAGAAAGTTTTTGCCATATATGTGGGATTTAATATTAGGTGGTTAAAGCATTTTGATTTGTCAAAAAAAATATTAAAAGATTGGTTGATTGAAACTTGTTAGTAATTTCCATAGGATCCAAATTTGACAAAGAAATTGAATTATTCAACCCATATTTAAACCATGCAGAAATTCACAGTAACTTTTTAGTATTGCTCCCTACATGCAAAATAGTCTTGTTCCATCATTTTTTCTCCAGCACATTTTTAATGCTATTTTTAAACAGAAAGTAGCAAACAAGATTGAGAGATGTATTAAATCACCAATACCATTTTCCTCCCTTCTTCCAAAGCAGATTCAAGTTGTCTGGTTAATGCATTATATTCTGCAATTTTCTCTTCAAGCTGCAATTTACTGCACTGAAGACTCTCATCTTCTCTTCTGAGATGATAAGCAAGTCCTTCATTCTGAAATTCCATCTCTCCTAATTGCCTTTGCACAAAACGGATTAATGCATTATAATTCACTATAGCAGAAAAGTGTAGGAATTAATTTCAATCAGATTTTTCAAGTTACCTTTGAAGATCTTCATATTTCTTCTGAATGTTCCAGATCTCTTCTTCTAAGAAAAGATTGCCCAAAAAAGTTACACTATGGTTATCCTGAAAATGATAATTTGTTTCTAGTTGAAGGGGCCTGTATACAGGATCTTACTAGAGTAAAGTAAGCCTGCCTACTAAAATCCATCAAAGAATTTATCTGTAATTTCAGATAAAAGCTATGCTATATTCAGACAAACGCTAGATTATATTCAAGTAAACATTATCTTGTTAATACAAGATTATCTTGTACAAACATTATCTTGTTAGTACAATAATTTGTATAATTATCTTAAATTAATAAAATACAGCCAAAGTAGGAGACTAAAATTTTCTGTGAACACTTTGAGACTGAACACCTGCTATGTAACAAAGTCCTAAAAAACTCCATATGCTGCTCTCGCAGCCTTGTGTATTAGGAGTTGGTCAGGTCTACCTACCCCCCAGCAAAAAGAGGCTCCCTCACATTACAGTCACAGGAAGCATAAAAATAACACTGTATACATATATGGGTATCACAGAAGAACAGTGCAGCACTGGCAAAGAATTTCAGAAAGAAGTAACTCAAAAAAGACAATCAAGTTCATGAAAAGAGATACATCAGCAGCAGAAGCTGAAGGAAGCAAGAAGACAGTCTTCTCCTGTCCAGCATCCAGAGTGCTAAACTTTTGCATGTTTTCTTTTAAATCTCAATAGCAATGAAATTATTGCTCCTTCTATCACCCACCAACAGCATGTTGGCAATAAATAGCCACATCAACAGCCTGCTGGCACCATCATTTAAAGGGCTGACCACCACCATTCATTGGACTACCTCAAGCAGTCCCATCCAGCATTTTGAGCTAATCTGCCTAATTTTGTTTGTATGAATTACAGGCTATTCAGGTAGCAGAAATTAGTCCAGCTGAACCCAGGAAAGGTTTCCTGCAGAGGCAGAAATTGGTCTCAAATGAATTTTTCTAGATTCTGGTCATAGAGTTAAGGGTAAAGGATATCACCAAGACTTAATGCTGAAATTTAATTACTGTTCCACCAGACTAGTGATTATATTCCCAGTTATTTCACTATATGTAAGAGGTTCTTTCGTACTTTTTCAGGAAAACATGTAGTTAGTTTAAAATTACATACATCATTTTATATGAGGTATAATTTTTGCACCCCAAAATTAATTGTTGCTTACGTACTTTGCCAAACTATGATGGATCTAAGAGTTTGTGAACATTCCTGGAAGAATCACAGATCAAGAGCTGTGATTTTTATAAACCTAAAAAGTCTACAGGAGCACAGAGACTCACTGTGCTTCAGCTGTAGTTTTCCCACTGACACAGGAAGATGATTAAGCCCCTTTCCCACCCTACTAACTTAAAAACCTTTATCATTTGTGCTCTTCTAACTCAAAAGCACATTTAAAAAAAGACAAAAGACAGTAACAAAAAACCCCCAAACCTACCCTGCCACTGAAATTGATGTCACAGGAAAAAAGACCCGAGGAAAATTCATATTCAGGCTTTAGAGAAAATACAAGCATTAGTGTTCAATACAGCTAAAAATAAAAATTATCCTATTAATGCATATTTTAAAAATATTTAATCAACTAAAACATTGAAATAATTAAAATTTTGTACATCATCAATAATATAATTTATCTGATTAAATATTGCACAGTTTATAAATTAGCCATTAAAACAAAAACTAATGTAGAATTAAATTATTCTGCTAGATACAAACAATATCTAGACTTGCATTTATTTCCAAGGAAGCATTCTGCAACACATCTCAGGACACAAGTATTCAAAAAGATCAAGAATATACTCACTCTAAAAGTAACAAGTCTTTTCACATAATGAATTCACATAAATACAGTTGGTAACAGTTTTATTCGCATTATGCTATTACCATAGAAGTTCTTGATTTATGAAGAAAACAACAAAGGAAACCTCACCACTGTCACACACGCCAATAGGAAAAAATGTACCAGAGATTTTTTTCCACATAATTTTCTCATTTATCTTTAGAAATCAGCATGTTCTAACCACCTGAACCTCCAGCTCCCTAAGGGTTTTGCATTTCTGTGCAAGGATCCTTGCCCAGGACATAAGCCTTTGCTGGTTTTCCTCAGCTGCTTTCAGCAAGTCACAAGCATGTTGTAACGCCTTTAATGCAGCCTCCGTTTTGTCCCTCACCTGCATAGTAGCATCACAGGAGAAAAATGTAAGTGTAAAACCATAAATTAATTGTTGTAATATTTAATGGATTTTCATGTAGATAATAAAGCTAAAATTCTACACAAGTTGCGTATCACTTATTTTATAAAATACTGACAAAGGCACAAGTTCTTTTCTGATTCTTAAGTATGCGCTGTGTTCCAGTGTTCAGCTCCATCTGCTGAAAAACTTTTAACTCATTTCTCTATGGAGTCTCAATTTTAACTGTTAGTTAAAAAAAAAAAAGCACTTACAGTAGGTGTGTTTCCGTACACAACTTTCTTAGCTGTTCTGTCAAAAAGCTAGTTTCAAAATCATCAACAATAAAATCACATTTTTGAAAGTAATAAAAGAATTCTGAAATTCTAAAATAGCAGCCCAACTACTTAGTCATTGCACTAGGAATCATTCCTCACTTGTTTGCAATTGTGTAGTATCCAAAACCCACCAGCTTTAGATAGCAGTTAGTAAAACTCTCAGAAATTTAAAACCAAGAGACAGTACCTTGTGACTTTTAATAACATCACAAAAATGTAGAAAAGATCAGTATCCTACGGAACTGTTTGGAAACATTCCTTAATACTGCAAAACTTACCTTATCTTCTTCTAAGCATTTGTTTTCTGTTATTTTTTTGTTTTCATTTAAGAGTGTTTCATATCTGGATTTCAATTCTTCTACTGCAATTTGTCTTTTTTGTACCTAGGACAGCATATTTTTTTTACATATATTTGCAAGGTCCTTCATTGAAATATAGAAAAGACAGAATCATTAATATGAAGCATAAAGGAAAACCTTTGATTTCTAAATAGTATCTCAAAGTGTGTCATTATTTGAAGTTACTTATTTTCATTATCCTACTTGTCACAGCAAGTATAAAAGGGTTACCAGGTAAAGAGCAGTGTCATATCAGCAGCATGTTATCAACAATGGAGAATGAGCTACACTTGTGCTATAGAAGCAGCCAGCTGGATTCACACGTCTCTCCCCACATAACAACTCACTGGCACTTCCCATCTGGAGTCACTACAGCTCTGAGCTAGGGAATTTCACTCCACTCACTGCTCAAGGCTGGCTGTTACCTGGAACTACATCTACTGTCTTAAAGCTGGCAACAACTTTAATTGTGATGATGCGTTTCACAGACAGGGCTCACTGGCTCTAGTTAGATTTTGTATCATGTCTTTCTTTTCTCTTGACAATGATTTTAAAAAGAAAGAAGTGAAAAATATCAGTGAAATTGTGTCTATACTATAGCAGAAATATATACATATTTGAATTAATGTTCTAAAATTTCTGTGTGAATAGAGCCAAACACAAAAAATTAATTTATAAAAAGCCCATTTTAAGTTTGGTTTATTTGTTTCACTGGTATTTTCAGTGTTGATTTACCTACTGAAATAAAAAACTCATATGACCCTATACTCATAACCCTTACCCTAACCCTAATATATATTTCTTGAATGAACTTGAATTTCTTGAACTTACTTGAATACTGATACGCTCTTAGGAACACAAAAAAATATATGGCCAAATACAGGCAAAATATCGTCGGTATATCCACTGAAGACATCAGACTCAAACTTAATTTTTTGAATATATAGTTTATTGGGTCACTAGCCTGCTTTTTAGGAAGCAAATCTTGTCGAAGCAAGGTTGCAATTGTTGGCTTCAATGAGCTTCAAGTGGGCTTCACAGAATTCAGTACTGACTGTGTACTTGTAACAGTACAGAGACTATTCTTTGATATGGTTTGTAATAGCACTTTCTTCTTTCATACTCAATATGACAAAAATATTACAATCTCCATGACAACAAAGTAGATTTATTACAAACAAAACCTTTATCATTTCCTCAAAACTGCTCACAGCTTGAGAAAACATACTTGAAGATTTTAAACATGGTAAGTCACCTCATTTTTACGCTGTTCTACAAGGTTTTCCTGCAGCTTTGCTTTTTCTTGCAGATGTAGCAACTCATTTTCAACAGAAACTGTACTGTTCTCCAATGTAGCAAGGGAAGCCTTGGTCAAAAAGAGAAAATAGAAAAATTTTAAGAGTGTTACTAAAAGAACACCCTCTAGAATATGATATTACCAGCAAGTGACCTGCAGGCACTAGGAAAAGTGACGTAAGTATTTTTCCTGTCAAACAAAAATGATAGTCCATAGTTCATTTGTCAGCTCATGAGAACATTTATATCAGATGACAAATACAATACAAAACCTGTAAACTCTTTCAAAATTGAAATTAATAATTGAGGTAAACTCAGTTCTTTAATTTGAAAGAAAGTTTAATAAATATTAAAGAACAATTTCTACTTGAGCAATTGTGCAGTTACTGAGAATAAAACAAACAGCATCCTGATTAAGCAGATATGTCATCTGACAACCCTGTTCCTAGTTTTGCCATAAATTTCCACTGAAAATTTTGCAGTGTCTCGTTTACCCTTACTATTATAAATGGACAGCAAACTTCCTTCTACAGGTTTGGGGTCTCTAGAGAGATGATCCAAAGAGAAATAATGTAGTTACTTCATTAATGTATGAGAAATGTAGGGCCATTCAACTATGATTTATAATCTCACCATTAATTTTTTGTTTTCAAGGTAAATCTTTTCATTTTCAGAGTAAACAGAATTTAGCTTTCCAAGAATCTCCTCCTCTGAGTTTCTTCTCCATTCCTCCCTTCTTTTCATGTCTTCCATCAGGCCTGTAATCTGACTTGTTAGACAAGAAAGAAGTTCTCTATAATACACAATGCTTCCAAAACTCCTACTACGAATATTAAATTGAACCTTAACACATTCTCTTATTCTCCTTCATTGTATATATATATACATGGGGAGATGCATTTAAGCATCCAAAGAAATTATTATCTACTGAAATAAACTCTCTGAAAGAGGAAAGTTTCTACTCCAAGGAAGTGGTCTTAGCTCAATTATAGAATACCAAATCATACTTCCAAGAGAATTATGCATACGCACACAGTACAAAATATAATTATATTGAATTTATAGGGTATATCATTTCATGTCCTACTAAGAACATTCCCTAGCTACATTAGGAACATCACTTTCCATTATTAAAAGAAAAAACTTATGTTATGCCTCACTTTTTGCTTTTTTTTTGTCAATAAAGTTAACAAAATTTGTTTTGCTCTTTAGTCAGTCACATACTGCTTAGTAGAACAAGTCACGTTAGAATGGCACATTTTAAGCAAGGACTTGTATTTTCAACTGAAATAAAACCAGCAAAAACCAGCTGGAAGCAGAATGAGTATTTGTTCTTTCTTAGATGCCTTCTTATATACACTGGACCAACAGTGCGCTAGACAGATTTCTGGAGTGATGTTGTCTACCTGCACTCTGGTTAATTTTTAAAATCTGCTGCAAATATTTTCAGAAATGTCTAATTTTCTGGAACAAAACCAAAATATTCAAGCCAGTTTAATTTCAGCTGTTAAATATTTGAGCATGAATCAAGTTCTTTGTGAAATAAATATTGTCTCAGACCTAGAATAAAGGCACCTAAAAGTTTCTTTTGCTGGTTTAAATTATAGTCCATATTTCTACCAACAGAAATGGTAAAATGATATTTGTCACTGTCTGCCAAAAAAATGGCATGTGCTTCATGTACATTAAGATTTGACTGTGTAGTTTGAATAAGGTTGAATAAGGATAATTTTGTTCTGCTTTTCCTTACATGAGTAAACTGTTCAAATGGGCATCTGAGAGGAACTTTTCCCTATCCTCTAGTGAGGTGAGACATTAGTGGAACTGAAATAATTTTGCCATCACTAGTCTGAAGTAGGAACTAGAAGACAAAGAACCTTTTTCTATTCTGTAAACACAAGGGTTAACACTCAAGCTGTTAAATCAGTTATTAAATGATTGGTTATGTGGAGGCTGCATAGTAGCTGCCAGCAAGTTCAGACTAATCGGAAATATGCAGGGAAAAGAATATGTTCCTGGTAAAGGGGAATAAAGCTTTGAAGCAAGTGAAATGCAGCAGAGAGGAGGCTAAAAGCCTTACATTTGTTCTTATTTCCAAGTTCTAAATTCTGCTCAGAATTTTAAAATATTAATAAACTCATTTACATTGTTAACACTGAGTATTGCACTACTAAATATCAACACCCCGTGACTACAGAAATAAATAAACAAAAAGATCCACAGTCCTACTTACTTCTGAAGATCTTCGATTTGACCTTCTAATATTGTCTTTTCTTTGACTATTCTATCATGCTTCTTTTTCCAGACATCAGAGGCTGACAGTATCTCACACAGTTTGATTTCCTAGAGAATGTAGAAATTATAAATTATGTAACAAAAGAATGCCACTGAAGAATGCCATTTAATTCTACAAATTTTTCTAAACACAAGAGCTATTTAATATAAGATGGTTTTGTTGGATCTCTCTTGTTCAAAGCAATATAAATTTTCTCTCATCTCAAAATAAAATCAACAAAATTACCCGCACTTTTTAAAAAGCAGAGTCTAAGTACAGACTTACTTTCAAGGCAGAGACAGAGTAAAACACTGGTACTGTATATCAACTGCAGAATACAACATGTCAAAATTTAAGATGACAATCTCTTCTTACCAAAAAAAAAATCTTTGATACACCTCAACTACGTATAAATTACATCAGTTAATAAAAAAATAAACTGTGCCAAAATATTTTAAGAATGAAAAGTAGTAGCTAGGTAAGAAATGAAACATTAGGTAAAATCCCTTAAATGAATACAGATAATTAAACCAAGACATGCTATCTTGAAAGTACACCAGGTTTTCAATGAGGAAGAAAACAAATGTGACTTCAAAACATCAGAAGTTCAGGAATTTGTTGCTGTTCCTTTGTACTGCTAATTTTAGTTAAAGAGCCACTACTGCCTTCTCACAAAGATTCAAGAACATAAAAACCATTATTAATCATCTCCTGGAACACTGAGTGGAAAAATATATCTTTAATACTGGCATATCTGAAATTATTACCACACATCTAAGAGTATGAAAACATATTCTTATTAGGAAATCCAAATAGGGCAATAAGCACAGTTCTGGTGCACCCAGCCTTTTTGAACAAGTACAAACTATTGATAGGCAGAGCAAGATTCCAAGGAACAACTTGGTTTTAAAAAGAAGTTTTATACTTGGATTTGAAAAGGTTCAGAGCAAGCAGCTTAAAAACAGAAAGCTAAGTATCCACATGAGACATCACATATTAATAAATAAAGAAAACTAAGACTTCAAACCTCAGTCATGGATTCTCAGTTATTCTCAGTTACACTGTATTTCTGAGTTAGTTAGTGCTTATGCATAGAGGACTAACAGGAAGACCAGGAGAGGTTTAACCAAAAGCTGATGAGACTCCTCTTATTTCCTATGGTTTGAAATGTACAACCTCATGACTTAAGACAATCACTAAATTTTAACAAAACAAAGGTAGTTAATAGTATCAGTTTTCACGACACCTATAACAACCTTTTCCTTAACAAATGCGAAACAAAACAAAAGACATAGAAGCACAGCCTAATCAAACAAATTTTTCTATTTTCCACAGGTGAAAGTCTTTCGATTGCTCAGTTTCAAACAATACAACACAACATTGCACACAGCATAGTCACTCACATGTTCTCTTATTTCAGAGGTTACATTTTTCACATCTTCTTCAAAGCATTGAGCTCCTTGTTTCTGGGACTTCGTTGTTTTTTTCAGAGCAACCTTCTTTTGCTCACTTGTTTCCGTTAAGGCTAACTTCTGACACTTGTATTCACCAATTTGACGTTTCCACTCTGATATTTTATTTTCTAGAGTCTGCAGCATAATGAAAATCAACTCTTCAAATTCTAAACCTTACAGATAATTTGTGCTATAAAATAATCAGGAATAGCTGTTACATTTATAATCTGTTTCCATGTTATCTTGATGTCTCAAATCTTGTGGTCGATACAAGGAGCTAGGTGAGATAAGTACAAGAAAGATATAGAGAGAAAGTCATTACAAAGATGAAGAGAAGAGGCTGAAAAGCTGCAGGAGCAGGCAGGAGTAGGGGGAAAGACAGCAATCTAACCACCTCTGTGGTCTCTTGGAAATGAATGCAGAATTTCAATTTAGAAGGCAGGGTATGGATGTTAAACCCATTTATAAGGAGGAAAAAAAAAAGTTTCATCAGACTATTTCTGTAAAGAATATCACCCCAATGATGCTACCAGTGCTATGAACTGATGTATTAGAGTATGTGCTCTGAATCTAGTGACACACACTACTAGGTCTGGAGATAGGCTGTATGACTGTATATGAAATTTTAATATGAATGCCAATATCTTGGATTTCTGTTCTTTAAAGTCGAGAAGCTTAGGAAAGGCTGAGGTCTTTCCTTTAGTATAGGTATTACAATATGGTCTTCGATTAGATGACAATATACTATTTTCTTGCAAGATCTCTGAATTTTTTCTGTGCATAAAATGGCCCCACTTTATTAATGACACAGATTTGTTTAGTGAAGAAACTATTTTTTATAAACAATGAAGCAGAAATGCGTTTTAATGCATTTAATAATATTATGAAACATGTACGAAGCAGTCAATATGGGAACTGGGTTCTACAAGCGCCATTATATTATCTTATCTATTGCTGTTACTACTTCTGACTAACTAGATGTTTACATTACTCTGATGAAGACAGTATACTGATCCCATTCCATGCAGGAAGCTGATCTCTCTAACTTCATGGCTTTTGTATTTTTCATCTATATACCACATAAATATGAATGGAAAACAACAACAGACATTAAAACACCACATGATGATATTCATTAAAAGAAATACCAGACTGATTCAAGGACAGTCTCAGATCCTCTTATCAAAAATGATCAAGCTACCAATAGACAATTAGTTTCATAAAGGGAAAAAAAAATCCTGTTCCTAACTCTTACTATTCTTCCACTAAACTCCAGCAATGTAGGTAAGCCAGCAGTGTAAATAAATTTTTCTGTTCAGTGATAAATATCCTAATTGTAGGAATGATTCATGCATTTGTTTCATTCTTTTTAGCCTGGGTCTGACACTACATTATGTACTACATTAATAAAGACCTACTACTTAGCTGCTGACTATGTGAATGTACCAGCTTTATTCAAGATACTCACTGCCAGTTGCTACAAAATACGCTTATTATGCATGAGGGCATATGTCAGTACAGGTCCTGCTATTGTCCCCAAAATTTTACACAATCAAAGCAAAATGTATGTGGTTTTCCAAGTGAAAGATGGTCTTGGGTAGTGGGATTCACCAAAAAACCAAAAGTACTACTTAAAAAATGAAATTATTAAAAAAACCCTATGTAAATGGTAGTTTTCCTATATAAAAGCTTACAGATCATCTAATAAACAAAGATGTGAACTTCAGGTGGTGGCTAAACACCTTCAATAAACACAGCAAATAGAAAATCTCAGTCTATGTATGGATTTCTTTAGCTGTTGGTGTAAGTAAACAGCTGCTATCCCCTCTTATAACCACAGGAGGTCAGAATCACACTAAGAATAAGTGCTATAGGCACTAGTCAGTGGCTGAGGTAAATTCAAGTTGAGAACTAATTTCATAAGGGCAATGCTAAGCTTTTGCAAGCTTTTGTCTAGATACTAGCAAAATCATCACCAGGATTTAAGCTAGCAAATTACTCCAGCAATTTCCGAAAGCAAACAAAACTTTTAAGTAGAGATTGAATGAAAATTCAGCTGTATATCAAGTTATTTTATCTAATGAAAACGTTGTCGGAATTCATAATTGTACTAGGTAGAACAAGAAAACAATTTTTATTTAGAAGAAAACAGGAGGCATTTATGCAGACATAGACATGATTTAAAATTGCCTTGATATAGGTTGGGTAACAACCTCAAATGATACAATTAGCAGGGGATGTCTGCTAGTAAAAAACGTTTGGAAATTAGAAATACATTATTTTTAGCCAATGTTTTCTCATTCATGCCTATGTTCTTGACAAGTTTCATATACTGTATTCTGAGGCCACATACAACTCCAGCCTCTCACACATGACGACCTCCTCACCTTTTTCTAAAGCCAGTAACTGATACAAATACCCAAATTTAACTTGTGCTTTTTAGAACAGAAAATGGAAATAATTAAACCTGCCGCAAACAAACTGAGATTAGGCATTAGTCTTAAGTGTTTCACTTCCAGTCAGTACTAAGAGATTTATTGATTCCTTCACAGACAATAAGAAGAAACAGGGTGTGGCTGTCACCATTCTCTTAGATCAGAAAGTCACCGTAGGGACTTGCCTATCTCTTGACCATATGGAGACTGTCTTCTAGACAGCGCAGTTGAATGCAAATACTTCTGTGCATGTTTCACTTTGCTTCACCAGAACTGTTCAAGTGTGCACAAGTTGAGAAAAGAAGGAAAAAACCAAAAAAAACCCCCTTGCAATTAAAATAGTGTGGTCAGGCATATCTTGCAAAATATAAATACTTATGATTTTAATTGTTTTGGATTTTTCTTTTACCAAGAATTTGATTTCAAAACAAGTCACAGTAAAGTTTTGCTATTTTTTTTTCCAATAAACTGAAACACAAGTAAAAATATTTTGACCTGTATTTTCACTCTTAATTCATCATTTTCCACTTCTTTTCTTTGAATCTGACACTGCAGGTGAGCTTGTACTTCCTTTACTGATCTTGACAGTTGGTTTCCTGTCCATACATTGATCTAAGAAAGATAAACAAACACAAATCTATTGGACTATGCTGTATGATATGCTACATTTTTCCTACTATGCTGTAGTTTCTAACTGACATTTGAAAGTCCTTCAAACCTGGAAAAGAAAAAACATGCTCTACAAGTATATTCACAACGAGTAGCTTGCTACAAATTGCATTAATGTTAAACAGAAATCACCGAGTTGAAACTATTTATATATAATTATTGCCTTATATTTAATCCGAGTTTAAGAGGCAGGAATAAGGCCTGGAAGCATGAACTCAGAAATCCAGGCTGAGCAAAGGAACGAAGCCAGCAGGATGACTAACATTAAGCCTCACTGATCAGCTCTGCTCTGACTAATTAGATCTGAACTGACCTTCCTTAGATTCCAAAGACCACCATCTGCTGTTAAAAGTATTGATACATTTAATTCGAACTCTAATTTTGGGGGATACGTAAATCATAAGGGAAGAGGAAACTCATGTCACCAGAACTCAGGTCAGATGATTCTATGAAATTTCTTTCAATTTGATTTCTTTGGTTCATTCTAAGTAAGAAGCAGTAAGGTAGAAAAGTATCATATTTTGCTAATAGACTAAAAGAGACTAAAAGAACATACCAGTGGAAGTGTTCAGTGTAGATACCAGTAAGAAAGGCAGATTCAGTCAAGTATTGATGAAAATGCCATTTATTGAAATTAATGTAAGAAGGAACGAGGGGATAGCATAGAAAATCATTTATCCTTTCAGATGCTGGGCCTCCTAAATTGTTCAACATAAGGTAGGTCTCTAGTCAGGGCATGGTATACCACATAGATCCCATTAACACTGAGGTCTGCTGGCGTTAGGGTCTTCAGAATCTTTATGTTTCTGTTCAGCTTTTCTATTCTCAAATGTTTCCATGAAAATGTGCTCCTTAACTTGAATATAAAGATAAAGACATGACAATAGCCCCCACAGACTGCTCTATCACAACAAGCTGGTAAAGTTTATCCCGCAGCCAAGTGATATGCTCACTTGGTTAAGCAAAAAAAAAAAAAAATCCTGAAGAAGAACTGTAGCTCTTAAAACCTCCCAAAGAGTTACAAATATCAGAGAACACCACTGCCCCTCTAAAGGTTTAACTGAGCCTATTCAGTCCCTCCCTAGCGCTGAACCACGCTGCATTGCATACGCACTAAGTACACTGGAGGTATTCAATCTGTAACACAGACTGCCAAACTACCAGTAAAATAACTTTCAGACTTTTACAGTACCCTCTTATACAGGACAATTCTTCTCTTCCAGTGTCAGTTTTCGCACTGAGCCCCTTCATTTGGTGCAAAGAATGAATCATGTCTTGCCAGCCTTGTCAGCCTTTGATGATATTAGCTCTGCTGTTTGTACTACCTTTCCTCAAAGAGCCATGGAAACTAACTGTGAACAGTATCTGTTTAGCTTACTCCATATTATTCCATATAAGTACTTTTTTCCCTGAACTCTTGAAAATCAGTCAATGAGAAGCCAAAAGCCATTAGTCTGGTTGTGTGCCACTCCCTGTACCTTAGGATACTAGTGTTAAGGATAACTGTATCCTTAGTTGGTTTGAATACAGTTTTGATGGTTTTAACATAATTCTGTATGAAACATCTTTCAGGATTTTACCTTTTTTATAGGTCTTTATAATAATTTTTTACTCGAAAATTAAATTTTTTAATTAAAAATCTAGTACATCGGAAGAAAACATTCATTCCGATGGAACTGGTCACTCACTTTTTCACACTGAAGCATGGATGAAAGTTCTTCAATCTGTTTCTCTCTTTCAAGTATTTTCTTCCTGAGATTCTTCATGGGAAGAAAAACCAACAAAGAAATTATTTTAATGTATGTGTACAACAAAGTCTCAGTAATGCACATTGATGAACATTTTAGATGTAAAACTAAGATTCAATTTTGTGATGGTAAATCACAAATACACCTACTTTGCCACTCCTACTGAAAATGGTATGACCCTGTAAGGTAGCCAATTTCAGATGTACAGTATAGAACAAAGAGAATCAAATTTTAATTTACTTACAGCATTCTCTATTTCATTTTCACTTAGCTTCTGCATCCAAGTGTTAATATTCTTACTGTTTAACTGCAACAGAGGAAACATGAAAAATTTCTTCTGATTATAACTGATTTAATATTTTTCAATGGTTTTAAATTGATTATGTATAATTTGCTACATTTTCAAACCTGGCACATATGAATATAAAAGCTCACATACTCACAAGCTATTTAGTTGGTGGTTTGAACCCTAAAGATTCAATTTATTTTGTGCGTAGAAATTCGTAGCTGAAGAAACAGAGTTACTCAATACACCTATTTATTTCTTTATTTTATCTAGAAGGGCTCTAAATACTATAGAGAAGTGTTATTTAAGCATGTAGGTAAATGGTAAAAGCATTTGTAGAATTCACAGTATTTCAAAGACTAATATGAAGTGCTAAAGCCTTTCAGGAGCTTCTGTTAGTTAGGAGAATTTGAAAATTGAACCAGAAAGCATAAGCTGGAAGATCACAAAAATCAATTTGCATTAACTCTTTGTAGAATTTACGTGCCCATGATACTGTTAACTAAACTTGTTATTTTAAAATGTCCAATTGCATGTGTTTGTGCATAACTTTCTCTTTTAAAATGTAGACTTGTGTGGCTTTTAGACTGTAAATCCCAAATATTTTAATTTCACTAAAGAGAAGATAAAACTATGAACTCAAGTTGGAAACTCTGGCATCAAAATTTTACTACAGCTCCTTCATTTTATCCTGGCCTGCATGTATTCCCTCATAATGTTCTGTAATCTCAATCCCATGCCTATCTGTAAAGTCAGTCCATGGACCTCAGTTCTGCATCCAGGTTTCCACCTTTGCATGCACAGCAAACTTATAAATATTGCATTCAGTAGAAGTCCTAACCTTTTCTGACTACGCTGAATCAGATTTGCTATCAGCAAAAAAATAATATATAAACAGGAATGATGTTTTGTGACCTGACACTGATTTATCAGCAAAAATACTCAGAAGACTTCTCAGAATTGAGAAGTGACTGGAAACCTAAATTACTCATAACATCTTTCCATTCTCAGGAAAGTCTTCCCCACAGTTTGTTCTTTATGGAATTTTTGTCTTTTTGTTGAATGATCAACAGAAAGCCTCATGCTTGTAAGACAACTAGTATTGTGTTCAAAAACCTGAAAATGAAGATTATCTTCAAAATTAAAAAATAAAATTCAGAATAAACAACCATCTTTGTTAGCTTCTGAAAGAGAGTTAAGAAGGTCAGCAATGACAAATCACATTTAATTTTAAGAGAAATCTACATTCTTCACTCCATCAGGTTTCTGTGTGATTTCCACATGTGAGTTCCGCATGTCTACTATTGCACAGGAATTCACTCACATCCACCTCCTGTTTTAACAAAGATAGTTCAACAAACTCCTTCCAAATTTTTAGGAACTTTCTTAGTGCACAGGACATAACAAAAATCTCCCCACAATGTGTCTATTAAGGAAGATGATACAACTAAATGTTTCTTTCAGACTTGTGTAAGAAACATACATTTCCACTGATTCTATGTTTATGCCTTACGTATTTTCTTACCTGGTGTTCTAGATGGTCAGATTCTTTGCTCGGATCAGTAAAATCTTTTTCATCTTGGATGGCTTTTGTAGTTCGATGATAATCCTTTTTATGCGGCTGAAGCAGTGAGCAGAGTTTTCCTGTTTCTCCAGGTGGCACACGTGTTCTTCCCTGAAATAGCGTTCATAATTATGTAACTTTTAGTTTCACTCACAGTTAGGTCACTTATATTGCTAATTCAAGGATATCAACATAAAACAAGTCAGGTCCTCAGGAGAATCGTTTAAGCGAAAGTTTAAAGATCAAAGACTCATTTAGGACTTTCAACAAGGATAAAAGCCTGTGATATCACAGGATGTACCCTCAGTTTGCTCACAGATTACACCTAGTCTACAAGGCAAAGACAGACTACCTCCAGTGGAGGTGAAGGCCAAGACCTGCTCAGATCCCAATGTTGCTGTTTTTCACAGCAGACTTCTTCCAGTTTGGAGGCAGCAATGGCTTTCCTCTTTTCCCAGTTTGGAAAAGCTTCCCACTAGGCCTGGCTGCTCAGGAAAATGATGCTGCCTGCGCCATAGCAAGTCCAGAGCCATATCAGACCTACTACCTAAATGCATCCCATTCCCGCACTTCCTTATCAGGCACCAACAACCTGTCATCACCCTCACCTCTTCTCCAAACACCTCTCCTGCTTCTACCCTAGCACTCCGGCATGATTGATGCCTTCACCAAGAATAAAGTTATCTGTTTACTCTACTCAATGCTCCACTGACTACTCATTAATTTTTCGGAAGTGGATTGTGTTGCCTTCTCCACCCACCAGGACCCATTTCTCCTGCACTCAGCCTGTGCCAAGTGCATCTCCATCAAAAGGATTTGTCAGACTAAGAGTTTATGTTCTTACATCCATATTCTCCTTCCCATAATTGAGAAAATGAGTAACAAATTTTGGAAGTTCCCATCTTAATTAATCACTTCCTCAAAGAATCAGAATGCAGACTGCTCTGTTCCTAATTGTTGTCTTCAGGCAAATGAGTACACTCAAACATCTAAGGTTTTTTATTTTATACATGTATATTTGTGTGTGTGTCTTGTTTTCTTACACGATTAGATTTCCTGGCAGACTTCAACTTGTGTAACACAGGGCAACTCTTTGTAGTTTTTTCCTGGATATACAACCAAAACCAAATTATTGAATTTAATTACTTCCAGTGAAAAGAACACCTTGGAAGATTAAACATTATGCTTCATTTATCATAGCTGATCTGTGTAAGAAGAAAAGAACAAATAAGAATTTTGCCATAGTTTCAGTATTCTGTTGCTATGTCCAGCAGTGTCACTTAGCCATTTTTTGAAATATCAACGATGTCACATCTGTAACTAAGAAGTATATTTTTAACCATGTTAACAAAGTAAATACAATTTTAAAAAACCAAGCCTAACAGGAACAGAATGAACTTGCCTCAATAGTGTGAAGAAGAATAAACTTTTCCTGAAGATCAAAGTCCAATGGAGGAGCAGTACAGTCATGTACAGGTAAAGATGAGGATGATTGTGGTGATGATGACATTTTGATTTAATGCTGTATGACAAGACAGTATATGTTAACATATATTGTTGTTCTGTGAATCAGTAACTGAAGCACTACTGGCATCCCAGGTTGTTCCCACTACAGTAGGATTACTGAACTGAACCAGGTAAACCACAGTCACAGCAGAGACGTAACACAGCTAAGGCAGCTAAAAATCTTCCACAAGAATTCACAACTTGAAATTGCTTAGGCAGCACTGAATTCACGAATTTGGTGCACAGAAAGCAAATCCTTCCACAGCAGAAAACTGAATACACACGAAGGACAGAGTAAAGCTTGCAGCTGCTATTTCTCACTTCCTCGCTCCTCAGCACAGAAGGGGAGGCTCAGGGGCACAGGTCACTCAACGCCAGCTCTCACTCCGGGCCCACACTCCGGCTCTCACCTCACCAAAAGCCCCTGCGCTCACTGCCTGCGGCTCCCGCCCCTGGGGTGTCCCGCGGGTCACCCCCGCTCAGCACCGCTCCTGTGGAGCGGTGTCCGCTCAGCACCGCTCCAGTGGGGCACTGTCCCCTCGGCACCGCTCCGNCCGGCCCCTCTCGCGGCGCGGGGAGGCGGCGATGCCCTCTCCGGGCCGGCCGTGCCCGACGCTCCCCGCGAGCACCCACTGCTGCCGCCGAGAGAACGAGGGGCGTGCGGCTGGGATGCAAAGCTGTCTCAAGAAGCGGCTGTGCCCCTTACTCGCCCGTGACCTGCCCGTGCGCACCCAGGAGGTTACTGTCAGACCCAGATGGACAAAAAACCTGGAGACCTCTGGGGAGCTTTGGATTCTCCAGCTGATTTCTTTCTGGGTGTTTCCATTAATTTTAATTTATTTTTTTTTTCTGCGGTTAAACACCAAGTCTTCATATAACCTGCCCGTATATGAAGCTGTTTTGGCAATATATTGTCAAACACTGTAGAAAAGCCGCATATTTTTAAGTACCCACATTCAGATGAGGTGGCAATTCATAGACTATCTGAGACACTGCACCAGACGTATAGAAAGATCATCTAGATGTATGGAAAGATCACTTTCAGATAATGAATTGTGTGAAATTGAGTGATCATGCGATACAAATACGATCGTTTGTACAGGTGCATATGTAGATATGTACGTAGACACTTATGCTCATACATAATTATAATTTGCACATTTTGTTTAAAAAATCATACTGATAGAAATGTTACTTTCTAATATGCTGAGTAAATATCAGTGTCAGCAACTTACATTAAGAAAAAAAGCTTGACAGAAATAATCAAAAATAAGAATCAAACATATCCTTTGGCATCCTTCATAAACATGCCAGTGTGTATGTTCTTCTATGGCTGGCAGTGGAATTTCAGAGAGCAGTTACTCACTTTATACACTCTTTGGAGAATATTACCTAGACATGTGTGCCTGGTAATAAAAATCAAAGGCTAAATTTCAACCTTTCAAATTCAAGTAGACATGAAATCACTCCATTATCCATTCTGGAGTGAGTGGCTGATTGTACCTGAGTTCCAAAGGAGATTTTGTCTTTGCACGTGCAAAAGGCCTAAGGCTTTGTTCTCTATAGGACCCACAGCCTCGAACAGAGAATTCACCATCTCTGACAGATGTTTGCTTCAGCACCACAGTTATGAGCTGTGGCTTTGGTGCCCCGCAGTAACCTCAGACAAAATTCTTTGTTTTAACTTCCCAGAACTTGCTATAAGATTGGCNATTATAATTTGCACATTTTGTTTAAAAAATCATACTGATAGAAATGTTACTTTCTAATATGCTGAGTAAATATCAGTGTCAGCAACTTACATTAAGAAAAAAAGCTTGACAGAAATAATCAAAATAAAAATCAAACATATCCTTTGGCATCCTTTGTAAACATGCCAGTGTGTATGTTCTTCTATGGCTGGCAGTGGAATTTCAGAGAGCAGTTACTCACTTTATACACTCTTTGGAGAATATTACCTAGACATGTGTGCCTGGTAATAAAAATCAAAGGCTAAATTTCAACCTTTCAAATTCAAGTAGACATGAAATCACTCCATTATCCATTCTGGAGTGAGTGGCTGATTGTACCTGAGTTCCAAAGGAGATTTTGTCTTTGCATGTGCAAAAGGCCTAAGGCTTTGTTCTCTATAGGACCCACAGCCTCGAACAGAGAATTCACCATCTCTGACAGATGTTTGCTTCAGCACCACAGTTATGAGCTGTGGCTTTGGTGCCCCGCAGTAACCTCAGACAAAATTCTTTGTTTTAACTTCCCAGAACTTGCTATAAGATTGGCTTATTTAAAAAAGAAAGCAATAAATTTTTGCAATTTTCTGAAAATCTGGTCATAGTTTATAAAATAAAGCAAGCACTATCCAGCAGTGAGGTCTAATTAGCATGATAATTAGCATTGCACTCTGTACCTCCTAAACAAAGAATGAATTACAAGTTTCAATCCTCAAAACCACATTTTAATGACAGTGGCACAATCCACAGAGTGGAAAATAATTAAAGGATATAGGACACACGGTTCCACAATGCCATAATTACAGGCCTTATTAAAAGAGATGTGCTTGAGACAAGCTTCTTTAGATACCACAGGAACACTGCTGAGTGTTTGTCACAGTTCATGACTTCATCTGCTCTAAAGGTATAATTGAACCTTTCATTTCCATGTCAGAAATTCATGACTCCAGTGTATTTCTTTGTTCATTGTTTAATTTTGGCAATAGCCTGCTTTTGCAAAAGCTACAGATTTGCTGTGACCCTGTTAATACACTGTTCCGTCCCCATCCTTGTATGCACTGCTTGGTGCAATACTGACCAGACTTAACTTCTCCAGCAGTCCTTAGACATTCACTGCCTTACACAGAAGTGGATATCTGTCAGAGACAAAATGCTGTGTTTTCAGATCTAAAATTTCATTTTCCCAAGCAATAATCAATGTCGTAATTTCAGTTCATATTGAGGCCAGAAGAGCTGTCACATTGTAGAGGAGAAAGACACCCTTGGACAAAAGAGTCAGAGATGAAGCATTATTTGCTAGTACCAGTTCCCTCTAATTGCTTTTAGGTTAGTGAATGTCCTTTCATTCAGAAATATCTCCTTTTGTTTGCTTCTGCTAAGTTTTCTTATTCCATAAAGGAGTTCTGCTGCATACAAAATTTTTGATAGGAACTACATCATACAATTGGAATAAATAGGTTGCATCATTTCCCAGAGTTATGTAAAAGTGTGACAGACCTTATATAGACAATCCCCGCGACTCGGGACAGCTCACCGGTTACTGTGAGACACAGTCCTACCTGCCTAGGGAGCAGAGCTGCAGTAGTCTATTATGTGGCGGCACTGACATCTAGTGGGCTCCAACTACACTGCCAGTTTTCCCAAATGTTCCAAAAATCGGCCACAGCATCTCTTTTCGAGATGCTCTGACCTTGATATAAATGCATATTTAAAAGTACAATGAAATATGAAAAGTTGGAGGTTGAATTTAGTAACTAAGGCTGACTCTTACTATAGTAGAACGAGGAAGATTTGTTTTAATTAGGAGCTTATGTTCACTGAGCTCTGTCCATAGTAAAAGCTCTGAAGAAGTCAGTTCAAGTAACACAGGATTGAGCACTTTCCGAAACACCTCTACAAAAGATAGACAAAATTTGCTCTGTCATGCTTTCTGACAAGCAGGTTTAAAATGACAGGGTAAGGCTGTTTGATTTCCGTTATTATGTTTACAGGTATACATGTATACATACGTATGTATGTTCAAAAGCTATGTGTGCTGCAGTCACAGTTGCTAACACAACTGCCACATGCCAGCTCAGACTAGCTAGAAAAGATATGATAGTTGATGTCAAAACTATAAAAGCTGTGTTACTCAATATGGTCTTCCCAATGTTTTTAAAATAATTTCAGCTTCCAGCTTCCTACACAGACTTCATGATGTTCCATGAAGAAGGTAATTTTAATTATTCCTGTGCCACGTGTGGAGAAACTGTAGTACCATATGACGAAATTATTTTCTCGCAGTCACTACTAGGGAATTGGTAAAGCTGCAAATATACCTCCAGTTATTAAACTATCATTGCACAGTTAAAGGAAGAAAGCAGAAAAATTTATTCCTATTTCCACAGGTGCCAGCTCCTCCAAGTGTAAGATAGCAAACTTCTAAGATAGACAGCTGGTGTGTGGGACTAATTTATTATCCTTCCTGCTCCAGGAAGTATGATACTCAAAGGACAAAGACCATGAAAACAACACATGATATACCTAGTCCAGTTCCCTGAAATTTCAGGACTTTTGCCTACTGAATGTTTTGCCAGTTGCTGCATGCAGTGCTAGTGCAATTCCAGTTCGAGTGTTCAGGGGAAGCACAGCAACAACTGCCACAAGGACCACTGAAAGGGTGCACTAATGTGAAAAGGAGCATTAATGCTCCCTCAGATCGCTGTAGTTTCTGAGCGGAAGTAGGCTGTTGAGAACAGCTGCTTTCTGGTTCTGTCAAATCCAGTCCCCACATTTTTCATGAAAGCCTGATTGTACACAGGCTAGGCAGCTGGCACTACTGATTTTATAATCTTTGCCTGGTTATTATCAAGCTAAGTTTACAGTTGTTAATGTTGGCAAAGAATCTATAGACTCACACACAAATGTCCTTACCTATTTCAGTAAAACAAGTTTTGGTTATTAAATAGAGATTCTACTCCTTTTAATATGTCTTTTCAATACATCAATAAATGGTAAATCAAATTTACACACATTTATCTGGAAAATCTGGTTCCAGGATTGCTGCTATTCTTCAAAGTATTAGCTGAGGTTCTGCAGGGTTGTGACTAGTAATACATTGCCAGAATGTATTGCCACTTCATTAAATGATTACATAAATATGTTAAGTATTAATAAAAATATATTATGCAAATATATGCTGCAGTTACATAATCATGAGTGGGAAGAGAAGTGGTGTGTATACACACAGTGACACAAGACGTGACCCATAAACCTCAGTGCATTACAGAATTACATAGGTATCATTTCCAGCATGGACACTACGTTATTGGGATTAGATGTGCTACCAGAGTGTGTCTGTTTCATTTACGGTATTTTCACAGCATATAAATTGACTTATGAAGGCATTTCTGGGATTGTGTTTTTCAAGTCTTTGACCCCAAAGCCTTTGGTTTAAACATCACACTCCCATACTGTCAGAAAGCAGTACTGAGAGTTCGCTGAGAATTGTGTCAGTTATAAGCTATTATTCTTTACATAAAAATTATTTTATTTTAATTATGCTGTAATCTTTATATTAGTATAATTTTGGTTGGTTGGTTTGGATTTTCCATATCAATTCTATTTCTACTCATAAGAAGGGATGTTTCAGGGTCTGTTTATATCCAGCAGCACAATGCTACAAAACATTCTTTCTTCTTTTGGGGTATGTTACAAGAAAGACTGAAAATCAGACAGTAGGCAAAGGATGGTGTTCACAATACCTTCTGGTACAACAGTCACCCATCCTCTTCTTAATTCTCAGAGACTGGGCACATGGCAGGCTTTCTTTTTCATCCTGAGACAATTCTTCAGCCTGACAATGTTATGGCTTCAGTACTTTTACTAGTGAGCGTCCCTGCTGTCTAGCCCACTTCTGAGGACAGCTACTGTTTGATACTGTTCCTCCAGCACAGCTCCTCAGCCCTTGCAACTGATTTTATCAGAATGCGTTGGTGTATATCTCTACACGCTGTGCATGCTTTGAATTTACCTTCAGCACTCCTACTGTCAGTATCTGGTTTGTAACGAAGCCTGTGTGCCAAGTATGGCTTTCCTTACCTGAGCCAGATATATCAGTTTTTCCCAAACCCAACCCCCTGACAATGTTTTTGGCTCTGAATAATAGTTTTAGAGAGGGACCTCATTTCCTACTGGAAACGAGTATTGAAGCTTCCAATAAAGACAGGGCAGACAGCCCGCATGTAGTAATTTCTTAAAATGGCTACAGCAATCTCCAAAATTTGGCTGTTAACACCTTCTAGAATGCCAAAAATATTTCCAGAGTTTGTCCTGAACAGTGTGTAATAGGCCTACAGCACGCAGAGAAAGAGAATGTCAAGACAGGGAGAAACTCAGTAGTGTTTTAAGAGTAGTAGAATACTGTGGAATTTAGAAAGCATGGAGTTCCAGGTTGTGATCTATTAAATGAATTTATTTATACATTAAAGTACAAAATGGGAAAACAATTATCTGAACTAGAATTTTATATGAAGTATATAATCATGCAGTAGAACAGATCTTCCTCTTGCATAAGTGAACTAATCACTAGCTGAAGAGCTATTTTCTTTCTCACTCACATTCTGACCTCTAAACATTCATGAAAAGAGGAAGGATGTTAAAAGTGAGAACTGAAACACCAGATCCAGTGCCCCACATATGCCAAGCAGCCCAGCTGCTAGTGGTGGAAGTACTGGCTACTTAAGGCATTTTCCTAAGAAGTAGTACCACTCTGTTTGGGCTCCTCAAGAAAGGACCAACTAAAAGTAGGTTTTCAATATCCCACAAGATCACTCTAATCCATGGGGGCTTAAAGGATGGAAGTCTTGTTCCTCTTCCATCCAGCCATTTTCTGAAGGAAAAGCAGTGCCAAGGATGTCAGACAATGTAAAAGAAAGCAGCACTTTCCTCTCTGGCAGGTGAGGCTCACGTCATTGGCAGCAGCAGGCTGCAAACTTCAAGGAAGAATTAGCAGTATTTTGATTCGGGAAGAGTTAAGACTGACTTGATGGCTGTCCATTCCAGCCTGAACATACTACACATCCAGGGCTTTACTGGGGAACATCACAGCTGAGGTGGTGCTTCTGCTACAAGCTCAGGCACCATTGCTTTCAGTTGTTGGGTATCTCTTCTTGTGGAGCTCCATCAATGGACACTGCTGGAACTTAGTGCCAACGGAAGTTATGAAGTGAAATAATTGCTTCTGTAGAATCAAATTTAAAATTTTTGATCATGATGTCTTTTCACATACGCTAAATTGATATTACAGTGAATTGTAATCAGCACTTACAGGACTGTAGTCAGCTTTCATCAGGCCATATAGTACTGAGCACTTAAAGAGATACTCGTGGGACTTCTATATAACAGTAACACTAATTTTAGGAAATGGAAGCAAACTTGCCATATAGCTTTTATATGCAAACACTTATATCCATGTATAAGCAAGACAATACAAGCTGAAAAAGGCAAAATTATTCAAGAAAAGGAAATGCACACAATAGTTTTCAGGCCCTGTTCTTATCAGGATAAAAGGTACAACAGGAACTTTACACAGCCTGGGTTTTGTTTTGGTTTTAATTCCTGGAATCTGACCGGCACGTAAGCAAGATTGCTTTGACTGTTAGTTACTTCCCTTCTCTGGAATTCACTTCTTGTCATAACGCCATAGGATTTCCTCTGACTTTATCAAATTCAGCCACACATTACTTACTATTTGAATTATGAAATAAATTACTTAACTGAATGACCAGGATAATTTTCAAGCTGAGTATATTAAGTTGTTGCCAATGATGCCACAAAAATGTTTTCTATTTCCTGGCCATGTCAAAAGTCCTTTCTTTTCTTCTTGAACATTCAAACATTATGATGAGAGATGTTAAAATAATGGAAATAACTAAAAGTAGAGACTATTTTCTCCTAATTTGCTTGATTACTGCTATTGAGTTTTGCTACTGTACTCAAGCTTTTCAAAAACTCTCTTTGTGATGTTTTGGTGCTATCGCCTAGCTGCATCTCAGTAGATGTTTATCCAAATATCTTTTAATAAACAGCCTTTTTTTTTTCTCTGAACGACTCCTTAAAAATTTATCCCCAGCTTACATTTTGACAGTCTATCCGAAAACTGTTTTTCATGAGGACAAGGTTTGACTTACAAAACTCAGGACACAAGAAACGGGAGCGAGGGCGGGACTTGTCCCCCCAGAGCCAGGTCCGAGGGGGCCAGCCCCCGGGACAGGCCGGGCCGCGGTCCCTGGGAGCACCGGGATTTTCACGCGTGGAGCGCGGACAGACGTGCCCGGGGCGACACCTCTCCCCGCCCGAGGGGACTCTCCCTGTGCCGCCCACCCTGCTAGCGAGTCTTTACGGCAAAGGCCGCGGCCGGCTCCGAGAGTCTCCCTCGCCCAGGGCTGGTGGGCAGGCTGACCCAGCCCCGAAGCAGCCACAGCCTTGGGGTCGCCAATAACGCCCGGGGCTGCCCGGGACTAAGATTCTGACGAGCCACCAGGGCAAACCTTCCCATTCCACCCCGCCCGCCGTCCCCTCACGCCAGCGCGGGGCGGGCCGGGGCCGGGGCGGAGCGGGGCTGCGGCGGGGCGGCCGCCGGCGCCGCTCACCCGGTCGTTCCAGGCTCTTGGCTGACGCCGCTGCCCCGCCAATCCGCT
>VYXC01010640.1:1032692-1094955 GCA_013397175.1 Platysteira castanea | reverse complement strand
CGGGCGGCGATGGGCTACTGCGAGCTGCCTCCTCCAGCCGGCCCCTTCGGCCGCGGGCTGGGCAGGCCCGGCGGCTCGCCAGGCTGGCTGCACAACAGCAGCCTCGGGGGGCTGGCGGGGGTGAAACAGCCCAAGGTCAGACGGGCAAAGAGGGGAGAAGGCGCCAGCACTGGGGGGACGAGGTGCGCAGGCATCAGCTGCCGGGAGATACGGCCGGACTTTGTGCATGCAAAGGACAAAGGTGTGTCTCGCCTGAAATAAGCACCTGGGTTTTACTGGCTGCTAGAAACGTATCCTTATCGCCGCCTGGTCGGTAAAAGTCGAGCTCTGATGTGACACGTGAAAGTCCGGTATGTGTTTGCTTAGGCTTTTTTTGGTTTGTTTTACCCTTAGTACCGTTTTTAAGCGTGTTTGATAGCCCATTGTTTCCGATTCGGTCTTCCCCGTTCTTCGCCGTAAGGGCACTGTAACTGTCTTTTGTTCCTTAGCGTTTGTCTTGAGCCGTAATCCCCTTTCTTTATATAATCAAACTTGAACAGATTTCCTGTATGGAGATAGGCATCCAAGCAGTGTATAGTAATCCACTTTGGTTTCTTACGAGTTCTCGCTGGGTCACAGTCAGGTTTGGAACATGATTAGCGTTGTTATCTAGTCTGATCAGTCTGATGTATTGCCCTAAATCTCAATATTCAAGCAGAACCGGTGATCCGCAGTACAGCAGAGCTCTGAAAATGCACTCTTGTCAAAAACCATTGTTGTTCAAATTTAAATGAACTTAAAACAGTCACTGTGCCTTCTCTTTGTGATGGAGGTATTTCCGTGCTTCCCCCACTACTACTGGCTTCTTCCAAGTCTACCTGCTTCCCAGACCGACTTTTCCTTTCTAGCCTCCACTTTCTTTTCTCTTGTTGGACAAGGGAAAAAAAAGGAGATACAGTTTCACCCTTCATTGTAAGATCTTGTGATGGGACCTTGTGATTTAATTTAAGTCCATGTGTGAAATTATGGTCTTCACTAAGCAGTCTTCACACTACTGAGAAGATCTATGGAGATATTAATAGGAAGTATTAATAATTTTATATGCAAAAACTCTTGTCTGTAATTAGTAAAAAATAATTCCAGAACTGTTTTTACTGTATTGTAATGAATCTGGACAAAGTTTTTGAGAACACTTGGCATAGTTTTAAAAGCCTTTTAAACAGTAGTAGTAGTGCATCCATGAATAAATTCCCTTCTTCCCTATATGGCAGCTGAACTTTCTCGTGAATGCAGTTTGCTTTTATGTAGAACTGCAAATGCCAGAAGCATTTATCAAGATGTGTATGCTATCAAAGTTGGTTAATCTACATGTGGTGGAAATTAAAACAAACTTGGACAATGCAATTTACTTCTGTTTTATTTTGTTTACTACTGGCCATCAAAGAACTTGTTAAGAATGAAGTTGGACAGTGAGGATGTTTCCAGTCGTTATAAGTTCCTAATTGATAAATTTGTTAGAGACTTAATCATAAGCCAGATTCTCCTGAAAATGCCTGACTTTGAACGACAGGCTGTCAAGGGATGAGATCATCATTGTTGTGAGGAACTACTGCTCTGAAGAGAGGCAGGCAAAGCCCTCACTTCCGGCTTTGCTTGGTTCTATGATGTGAAACATGTAGCTTCTCCCTGTCTGGGATTGAAGAACAAACTGCTTGTGGATTAGTAAGACTTGGCATGAATTTTGTATCAAGTGAAATGAATTGTCTGATGGATTTATTTAGCTAAACGAAGTTATATTGTACTTCATGGTTGCTGAAATCATAGCTTGGTCGAGAACAGCAGAAGTCATCTTACTGTTTCTGTAAGGCATGACAGGATCAGTTATATGTAAACAGTTTATCAAACACTGGTTTGTCCTATTCTAGTAAGTAAAACACCCCCCACCCCCAAAAGATATGTATTTCACAACTTCCCAAGAAAGTTTGTTTTAGCTTTTAATCCTTGTCTTTAGAAGCTTTCTTTAATATCTACTTATATTTTAAATCTTCTTACTGAAATTTAAACTCCCTATTTTTGTCCTATTTCCTCTGGAGAGGACATTGTTTTCAATATATTCAAGGTAGCTGCAGTGAGAATCTGTTTTGTCTTCAGGTTTTACACTGGGAGAATTGACAAACAATTACTAAATACACAAGATTGAAGTAATCTTTTAATTTTCTTTATTACCTCTGGACTTTCTTTCATTTGGTTTATGTTTTAAAATATACTGCAAAATTGGACAAAATGCTTCATGTGAGAATCCTCAGTACCAAGTTGACCAGAGGATTTCTTCATAATGTTATAAAATATCTTTCTCATCTTGGTCTGATTAACATCCTCCTGCCCCTTTTTTTACCTGATAGTATGGGTGTGTTGGTGAACTTAATAAATTTCAAATTTGTCCTTAGATTGTTATTGATGACTGGGTAATGATTATATCTTTTAACGCATCATCTTCAGACTAATATAAGTGACTGTTTTAAATTTGTCCTGGAAAATTATTTCTATGAACTGAGTATTTTTAACCTAACTTGCAGTTCACAGAAGAAAAGCTTGGTCAAGCAGAGAAGACTGAACTGGATGCTCATTTGGAGAACCTTCTCAGCAAAGCAGAATGCACTAAATTGTGGACGGAAAAAATAATGAAACAAACAGAAGTATTATTGCAGCCAAATCCAAGTAAGAAGACCTTCACGTCTTTGTTTTCAACTTTTCAATTAGTAGATATGCCAGTGTAAATATTTACTGCAATAACTGTTGCATAAGTTATGACAAAATATAGCAGTTTTAAAGTTGGAAGGCTGCAGTAATGGAAAGCACATTTTGAAGAGCTGGTAAGAATTGGAAACACTACCAATTTCTGGTACTTCCTTAACCTTTCAAATGGGGAAAACTTTATACAGAGCTTTTTAAACTGTCCTGTGGGTTCCGTACTCTGCTCAGTCTCAGGTTGGTGGATTTTTTTGAATTGTTTACTGTTTAACTGAATTTCCCGCTCTAGTTCCAGGTATCTTGGGTTGCTGTAAGTACTCTGAAGTTTTTCTTGGAGTAGATACAATGGCTCAAGAAACTTCATTACTATTTCATTACTTAGACTCTCTGCACAGTACAAATCAGCTTCAAGCAGGCAAGATGAACTAAAATACATGTCTTTAACAATTCCATTACTAAAGAGTTAACACCCTACTTAAGCAATTCAAAAAATGTCAAATATGATTTCATCACTGTTGAGGCTCTTACTGTAACAGTAACAGAAAAAAACAGGGACAGAAGAAATGAAGTTTTATGGTGTGTTAATTTTATTTCTTTCTGAAATTACTGCTATGAGTAGTAATATTGAGGAGATCAGTTTCAGACTCATCTTCCAGTTGTACTAGAGTTCAGAGCTGTAGGAATTTGCTTAGTGTGTAGATCTAGATTTTAAGTCAAGACCTGGTATCTAGTCAGTGGGTGAACTACTTTACTGAAAAAATCTAAACCTACTTTAGGTTTGCTCAAATGATAAAATTATAATACTGCTACTACCTCTGCACTGAAAACATAAATATTCTTCTTGTAGTGACATACTGAGCTAGGATTTATTAGTAAAGGTAGATCATACACTGCTAATACTTCTCTAATGCCAAGTAGATAAATACTTTAATACAGAGGTGTTTGAAGTATTTCTTAGGAAGTGTGTTGCATCTTTTAGTTCTATAAAAAATAAACCAACTAATTCTGTGGGAAAGATGCAGTAGAACTTGCAGAACGTTCTAGCTCTAATTTCTACTTGTCTAGGCCAGAGGGAATCGTTGTCTTTTTCATTCAATTCAATATTTGTAATATCTATTAGACTTTTTCAAAAACTTCTAAGCTTAGAATATTGAGGCACTAACTGGAGGCTAGTAGAAGTGTATAAAGACATTTCAGTGGAAGGATAATATATGGTAGTATCTCAGTTCTGCTCACCAGTCCATTTTCTGATGACTAAAAATACTCAGCGTTGAGCAGTGGTCTTTGTGAATGTAACTTGAGCTGTTTGGTGGCCTACTTGGGAGAAGGATCACATGCTGCAGAGAGCTGCTTTTGGTGGTTGTTAATGGAGTGACCGTGTCTGGAGGAGGAAATCCCGTTTATAATCGTACCTATAGATCAGAGCCATATAGTAGTCCAATAATTTTAGATTACTTTTCAGTTCTTTTGTGATTTAGTAAAACATAAATATTATGGCTTGAGTAAAGAAAACAAATAATTTTTGATTCTTTTTGTTTCACCCTTGTTTCCAGGGAATGCACTGGTACCCGTAGTTGTCTCAGATTAATTTTTGTGACCTTCACAAGAGAGTAGTTACTTAATCCAATGATGTTGAAAGTTGTCTAATTAACAAGTAGTATTAAAGTGGCAGGTTTGTTCACTGGAAAGCTTCTTTGTGGTTGACTGAGCTTTGCAGGCTGAAATTAGTTCATACCGACTGTATAAATAAAGCCAGCTAGATGGGAAATGAAAACAGTTGGTCAGAGAAACTGGGTATTGTCTGAGGAATTTGCTTTTTCAATTAGAGACCCTTTTTAGGTGTGTGAGGCCTTTCCACCTAAGAAGCTCACTGTGGCTTAGTATTACGATAGAGAGGTAGTGATGCTCACATAATCTTGGCAAGTTTTTCTGATAATTTTGTTGCTCCAACTAAGAAAATATGGAAATACGAAATGAAACATACCTTTTAATGATTTCTTTCAGAGTGTTTCAAGGGAGCATGGGGGGTGGGAAAGAGGGTGTAATTTCTGGGGCTATCAAACTTTCAGAATATCTTAATAGGGAACTTACAGTAGTTGTTGAACTTAACTCCTAGGCTGCTAATGCTAGTGAACAATTTTGGTTGTTTTTTTTCTGGAGGTGGAACAAAAGATGGTTTGTTTCTTTAAGGAGAAATGTTCTGTTACTGCTCTTACTGTGAAGACTTTTGATAAAATTCTGAAAAGCTATGTAACTATACTAAAGGAGAAGAAAAGTATAATTTTTCACTTTCCCAGATGACTTAAACACTTGAACATGGCATGGTAAACATGGAATATGGTCAGTTTCCAAGAACAGGATCTTCAGTTTAACAGTGTTCACTTAATGTTGAGTTTAATGGCTGGATTTTGAAATTCTTTTTTTCTTTATTTGTTTCCTTTTCTAACTTTTGCTTTGAATGACAGTAATTACTTAAAATAAACATTTTTTAGATGCCAGAATAGAAGAATTTGTCTATGAGAAGCTGGACCGCAAAGCACCAAGTCGCATGAATAATCCGGAGTTACTAGGCCAGTATATGATTGATGCTGGGAATGAATTTGGCCCAGGAACAGCCTATGGTAAGAAGTAAAACACAGATATAGGCTTTTTAACAATATAACATTATATTTCTTGTCTTCCTTTACATAAAACAGGTAAATGACATTTGTATCAATTTGAGTTGACTTGCTGTATAACTGAGCATTAGGAGATCAATGATGAGGTTTCTATCCAAATCTGGAAACAGAACCTGTGGTTGGAATGGTATCCATCTTTGTAGATGAATAATTATCTTACCAGAACAACTAATTTTGGAATTTAGTTTTCTTGTTAAAGGAACACATCTGCACATTTGACAGTATTTATTGTTTTTATTTGTTGTTTGGAGTGAAAATGTTACCTGAAATTAACTTCTGTAGTAAGAAACTGCACAGTATTCCTGCTTTCCTTAATAGATAATCTTTTGATAAGGATAATATTGTGGTGGAACACAGTCTAAATTTTATTCCTTCTCTAGTAAATTTATATACCCATGACAGGATGGTCAGGTTATTATCTCTAATATTTTTTACAGTGCTGTTTATTAAAAAGTATAACTCTAGTGTTCTCTACAACTCTTAAAGTTGCTGTGAACTTCAGCTGTTAATTTAATTTAACTGAAAAATGCAGATGTCTGTATATATTATAGTATGCAAAGTCTGGTAGTTCACTCTCTTCAGTTCTTCAAAATTACAGTGGGAGGGAAAACTTGTTCTGTGAATGAGTTCCTTATATCTGTAAATAATGATGTTCCTTTTCAAAAAAGGAAAATCCAATTAAATAAATGATTTATAGAATTCTTATGGATACAAAATCAATAATGGCAAGCTTTGTTGCTCTTACTTCCACATTATTTTATGTATCTGCGGCCTTCCTTCTGAACATCAGCCTCAAGTCTTGCTTTTTAACATCAAATAGTTGTACTTACAGGCCCACTGTCCCTTAAGTTGCAGAATTCTTTTGAATTCAGGCAAATAACATAAACTGTTAGTGTGAAGATAGATACACTGTTAGGGTTTCTTGTGGTGTCATAAAATCTTAATTCTCTGAACACTTAGTGTCCTTTCTAACTAAGCAGTGTCAGCCTGTTGAAATTCCTTTTGATACACTAACTTCAGTTTCAATGCTTCACTTGCCAACTGAATTTCAAAGTATTGTTTGGTTAATGTACCAATGCACATTCAGAAGTTTGAGTAGATGAGGGTGAGGAAAAGCACATTATTTTCCAGTTTCTAAATAAGCTTCTTCCTTGCTACCAACTACTCCTATCTTAAGAATGTTGTATAGAAGAGGAAGTTGTTGGATTAAAATAAGTGGGTATGATATGCAGTTCTGAAATAGGTGTTCAGTATGGAGTTGTCATAATTAGTGCCTTTTCTACAATGTGGTGTCATTGAAATCTTGCCTTGACCTGTGATTGTTCATAATAGAAATGGTTTGGCTTGGTGTTAGTGTGATTGTTTATTTTGGTATGAGGTTTTTGCTTGTTTTTATGTTAGGGTTTTTTGGTATTTGGTTTGATTTGGGGGCTTTTTTGTACATTTATTTTTCTTTTGAAGGCCATTGTCATGGCATTGGATTATCTTTCAAACTGCTGGCCTAAACTTTCCTGACTGTAGCAGCTTGTTTCGTTAACCTTCTGCCTGAACCATATGATTAACATATTTTTTCCTTTGCAGGAAATGCACTCATTAAATGTGGAGAAACACAAAAGCGAATTGGGACAGCAGACAGAGAACTAATTCAAACTTCTGCTATTAACTTTCTCACTCCCCTAAGAAACTTTATTGAAGGAGACTACAAGACCATTACTGTAAGTTGAATTGTACATTCTTCAGTATTTTACACCAATTGTAACCATCAGTCTTCAAAATGTAGTAGTGGATAATGGTACATTATTACTTTCCTTGGGGTAATATAGAAAAATTCAAGTGAAATTTGTTCCCTTGGTGTATTTTCTGTTCTTTTGCCAAGGTAAAAAACTAATGATGAAAACATTTGTTTGGTAGCTATTCTTCTATTAGAAGTAGGCATATTGAGTATAAACTGTGTGAGAACAATTAGGATCATATTCTCTCTCTCTCTTTCCAACTGAATAACTTTTTTTTATATGATACTTGTTAAAAACATTTCCAAGTAGACAGTCTTTTGCTTGTGAGTATGTGTACCCATTCTCATAAACTAACCTAACTCACTTTCAGAAAGAACGTAAACTGTTACAAAATAAAAGACTGGATTTGGATGCTGCAAAAACCAGACTGAAGAAGGCAAAAGTTGCAGAAGCTCGAGCTGCAGTAAGTAGAGGGGTTTTTTTAGCTTGTCCATAACTTTCAGACTTACTGAGAGACATTTATCAACTTGACTGCTTGGTTATGTTTCCAGTCCTAGCTTCTTACCCTGGTTGTTTTTCTAGATACTTTTGTAAGAAATGCCTTAGTGGAACACAAGGAAATAGAAGCGAGTTACTGATCATGGTGTTAATCTCTACTTTTAAATATTCCATCAAGTTGAACTTACTTATTCTCTTTTTGCTCTATATTAGACGAGCCTATACTGCCAAAAATTACTTGCTACAACTGCCAGTATGGGTGTAAATGCAAATACTTGAATCTCTGTTAATGTTGGAGCGTATGTATAATTGCTTTCAACCGATGAAGCTATCTATACTTAACTTCTCTATGTCAAAAATATTTGTGGTTTGTCTTTATGTATTGCTTACTATTTCACACCACCAAACAGAGGTGAGACTCTTTAGTTCACATCACTTAACCATTCTGATTCCCTCAAAAATGCTTGTTCAAGGAGATTAAATTGGAAAAAAAAAAGTTACTGCTTTTTGAACTCTTAAAATGTTCTAAATGAAGGAATAGACTGTTGACTGTATGTAATTTCATCAGGATATATTTACGGTATTATCATAGCTATCTTTCTGACTGCGTTCCTCAAAGTGCAGCAGTTAATGATGGACAGTGAAGTGGTTTTTCCTATAAGGGTTAATGCAGTAGGGGTCATGCAAATAAAGATATCCAGACAATTTAAATACATGGGGACAGTGTACATGATGGAGAGGCAGAAGAAGGACTGTCAGATTTTGCTGGCTTTTCCAAATGGACGTTTGTCCTGAAAGATCTCAGAGGCATCATCTTGAGCTTTGGAGATAGAGTGTGTTGCATCTTTGGGATTCGGATCCATCTGAAAACCAACATAATCTCTTCCTGACAGATCTGCTCTTGTGTCTCAATCCATGTCATGCACACTGTCCCTGTGTATTTAAACCATCTGTATTTTTAAGTCTATGCATGCATTTTACCTTATGTAAATTCTGTGAAAAGAGTTACTTCTCTATTTGTCAAGCTTTCTTAACTTGTAAAACTAACAATGGAGAACAGAGAGGGGTTTTGATCAGTGAGTAGTGTGATTTAGAAGCAATAGATAGAGGAGCATTGGAGAGTAAACTATTTCTTTGCTTGACTTTGTTCAGAGTTAAGTTTAAAAAAAACCAAGTGTTTTTATTAGTTTCTTTTGTGGTGTGGTAGCAGGTATGTACCTTACTTTCTAAAGCAATGAAAAGACCATAAGGAATTGTTCTCCTGAAGCCTAGTATTAATATATATATATATAATGCTTAAGATTTAGTTCCGTCACCAGTGCAATCATCCAGAGCTTGGTGCCAATTGCTGCTGCTAGTACTTGATCCTAAGTATTCATACCGCAAGTGTGCAGTTTTATGCACAATAATTATTTAGTGCTGGAAGAGCATAAAACGCTAAACCTCTTCGCTATTTTTCCAACACTTTAATTTTGTTTACATTTTGATGGTAATGTGCATGTTTAAGAGGTATCAGAATGTAGAATTCTGGCAGAAATAAAAAAAAATTGCAGCTCTGCTTTATCCTCTGCAATATAGAAGTGAGAACTAACCTGGATGTAGGTGTGATGCAAATGAGTCATGTTTTGCAGGCTCCCTGATTTATAAAGGAAGAAACCTAATGGGGTTGGACTGATAGGTTAGTGAAGTGTATTGAGTTATGATGCACATTTTCATGTTTTACTGTTTTCTTTGAAAGGTTAAAGTGATAAATTTTATCTACATGTGAATACATATTTTTATAACTGGGAAAATAATATTTTAATATCACTTGTCCCATACTTACTTGTACAACTGCAACAGCTTAGATCAGGGTTTAAAATCAAAATCTAAACTATTTTATTTATCTATATTCACTTCACAGTCTTGGTTAGCTTAAACTTGCTGTGCTTTGTGCCAATAATCTACTTACTGCTGTATTCACAGTGTTGTAACTTGCTTTTGTTTTTTATCTATACATTTAAGCAACTAAACACCTCTCAGCCTGAAGAGAATAACATTATGGTAAATGTCTCTTACATGCTCAACTTGCTGCATGTAAAATGGCTAAAGGTTTGTTGGCCTCCTGTGTTCATTCATTTTCCTGTCAAATGTTTCCTCTTGCTATCCAGCTCATTTTGGTCTTGTTTCAGATGTTTTCTGTTCTAAAATGGATTGGTATAATGCACTAAATACACTTATGTCAGTACAGCATTGGATGTTGTTTTTATCAGATTATTTCTGATAATTTGAAATTTACAGTATTATATTCTAATTTCTGTGATTCTATGAATGTAAACTTAGCATACAAAGGAGTTAATTTTGCACTTCTGAAATTATTTTCAGCCGTTGGAGAAAAGGAATTATTTAGTTTTTCTATCTTCTTAATATGACTACAAGTGAATTATGTGAAACAGCTAGGAACATGTAGAAATTGTTCCCTTCAAACAATACAAAGAACTGCAACTGAATAATGTCACAGAAGTTAATGGCTTAACTTAGAGGTCAAAATATCCTAAACTTGTTGCAGGGACTCGTTAGGGCAGCTGGTTTTAGCACCATAGTTGTGAAAGTGAAAGACACAGGGATCGATTAGTTATGTACAGCATAGACTGTGCTGTCCAGCCTGTTCTGGTTGGGCTTTGGATCTGCACAGCATATTGGGTCTCATCTCAATTTAGTGTTCCAGGTTTCTCAGCTGTGATCAGATTAAAAAAGAAGTGAATAAACTTGTTTGTTACAGTTTGCTCCTGCAACCTTTATACACATTTCTTCCTAATCCTGATTGTGTCATCATCTTACAATGGCAGAAGATGAAGGTTAAAGAACCACATTGCAAGAGGGAATTGAAAGAGCAAGCTGAAGTAATTAACTTTTAGACTAAATCCCTTGCAGTTCTATGATTTTGCTGTGCTTCTTGCTACTACTCTAATACTCATTTTGAGATACCTCTGTAGTATTTTAAATTCAATTTAGGTTTCAGTAAAAGTGCTTGTGAAATAGAAAACTGGTAATGAAATTAGCAAGAGAAAGCATTCATCTGTTTCAGTGTAAAAATGAGAATAGCTTTCCATAGTTTTCCATTATTATAACACATTAAGATAACTTAGTTCCTCCTAAGGTAATTTAGTTTGTCTGATTCATGTCATTTTTTAAGCAGTTATGTCTTGTGTTGTAATAGCTTGTTTTAAGTAGATTCATTTAATATATGAGTTCTACAAGTCACTCTCTCTTCAGCATCTAACTTGTTTCATAGATATAGTGCTATCCATCCTCATTATAGATTCATTGTATATGAAGGGCTTTGGGCAACTGACTTGGAGCACTCCTCAAATCCCTGTAAAGTTCTGAGGACAGAAAAGTAGTTAAAAGCCAAAGTGTGATTATATATTATAATAGACTACCACCAATGTCTAAGTTTGTATGTTTTTACTTTTTCCTCCCCCACTCTTAATGCTGACTAGATATGGGCTGAGGAAGTGACGAAAGTAAGTAAACAATTTAAAAATTGAAGAATTCTGAAATCATAACTTGTGCTGGTCTGCTGAAATAAAGGATATTACATGTTGTTGATTTCAGTCTGATGCTGGCAGCCTGATGCATTACATCAGAATACACTGGGCCCGTCCAGGGCCTTTCAGGTTGCAGTGGCAAAACAATGCCTGGGGCTTGTTTTATAGTAAGCTGTTTCTGGCTGTCGCTTAGTACCACTACCATATGATTCTCATGTGACAAGATACAACAGAAAGACAACTACAGTATTTCTCTCAGAATTTACTGGTATGGTATCCTATTAAGAACAAGCTTATTTGAAAACTTTCATAAATACTTGGGTCTAGTAATCTAAACTCTCTTGAAAACACTGATCTTCAAGTTTTACCCAGGACGTGGAAGACCCCACCCTTCTTCGCAGTGTCACTGGATCTTCAGCAGTTGAAGTTAGGGGGTAGGCACATCTGAAAACTCCACCTGCCCTGAAAGCTAGTTTATAAACTTAGAATTAGCCTTGGGCTAGGGGTTGCAGCCTTCTGTCATGCCATCCCTTGCCCAGGGACAAATTCTGAGGAGCTAATGGAATTTTAGGCAATAGCTGCTCTGGTGCCATGAGAAGGGCTGTTCTTAGGCTCACTGGCTCTGACAAACCAGGATTGGCAACAGGCTGTGAGGGGGTGTGTTAAAAGTGACGGGGAGATTTATTAGTGGGTTTCTGTAGAGGAAGGGTGATTAAAATTTCGTCAGTAGAAGGAGAGCAGGGGCTTAGGAGTGTGGTTTTTAAAGTGGAACTAGCTAGGCAGCTGTGGGAGTTGTAGAGAGAAGCTGGGATGTGCAGCTTCAAGTGAAATCTTGGAAGTTGTGGGCGTTGCTATTCCAGCTTTCTGTGAGTTACAGTGCAAATGGATGAGGATGAGTATGAGTTCAGAAGGAAGGAGTCATTTAAAGTAAAAGGAGGGTTAACTGTAAAAGAAGGCTTAGAACTTGGATCCCAAAGTTTGATAATTATTTTATTAATTAAGTAAAGTAACATTTGGAAGCAGCAAACCTGTCTGCTGGCATACTTGGTCCTATTTTGGGGAAAAATGGCAGGGAAAGAATACTGCTGTAATGAAAACTCATCTTGAAGCTATTTGCTTTTCAGAGACAAGGACAAGCAATTTTAAAGATAGTGATGTTTAACAGATTGTGTCTTGGAAAGAAGAAATACTACAAAGTGCTTAACTATAGGACAAAGAAGACTAAAAATTTTAGCTCTTGTAATAAATTATGTAATTCAAGGTTCCTTTTTTTATTTAGTATATAAATAGCAGAGGCTATTGAGAAGAAACTACATTATGTACTGCCAATGGAGCAGTAATCCATCTGCATTTCTAAAGGCAGTCTGTCCTTCTGTGTTTGAGAGTTGGAGGAGGAGATTCATAAATGTTTTCAATTTAAATACAAGAAGCTTCCCAGCAAAGATTTCAGACCATCCAGTTATGTTTGGATCAATTACAGGGTTGTTTTTTTTGAGTTAGAATAAAAGATGTGCATGGTGGCAATGACAAACTTTCTTCAGTTTAGCTTCCTCTAACTCTGCATTTCAGAAGGAATATTAAATACTAGACACAGATATATATCCACTACCAGTGTTTTACTAAAAGCATATCTAGTAAAACAACATTAGGAAGGTGATTTTATTTCATATGCTTTTATGTGTGTTGTCCCTTTGCTGCAGGATTGCACAGTATTTCTGAGAGGTCCTGTACTCCTGTGTGAAATCTGGGGAGATTATTTACGTATGAATACTCAGATTCAGAACCTGGGCTCATATTCTGAAGTTGCAGAGCAAGTACCATTTCGAGGGATCTTCATGAGACCTACCTAGTGAGGCCTTTTAGTAGTCTTAAAAACACAATACAACTGCAGCTGGAAAGTTTAGTCTTGTGTTTTTGAGCTCTTCACTCTATTCAGAAACAAAGATGATCAGGCCATAAACTTCCTAGATTAAAAGTCAGCTGGTTTTCACCTTTATCCCAAGGTATAGAATAGATATGCTGTCCTGCTACTGTTCACCTAGCAGTACTGAAAATAGGGGTGGGCAAAACTGATTAAACACATCGTCACGTAATTCAGTTCATGTAAATCTATAAAACCAGTACATTGGGCTTTTGTAAATACATTTTAAGTCACTCTGTACTGGCTACATTAATATGTGTTACCACATTACTTGCTTTTCCTTTTCTTACAGAAAGTAGTTGATTTGTTAGAACGTTGTTGAAACAAATATAATTATTCTGATGGATATGTCCCCTTCTTGTAAGTTCCTATTCTCATCTATTTACTTACTGGTCAGGGAGACAGAAACACATTAGCAACTACTGACTTCAGAGAACCAAGAGACGAAACTATTTCTCTCCAGCTAAAAGATTTACTTATTGTTTTGATGGTTTTTTAAAAGAAAATTAGGATGCTGCTTTTCTTTGCCTCTTGGCTATCAGATTAGCTTTTTCATAATTTATCTTAAGGGCTGACAGATGATTTCAGTGGTACTAATTCAGATTTAATCAGAAAATTCCAAGCAGAGATTCTTTCCTCAGCAAACTTTGAAAACCTAATTAGTTTGGAACTTGATATAAACACTGCTATCTCAGTTTCAAGTAAGAAGCACACAGTTCTCTCTAGCTGCTTCCTCACTGTTTGGTAACTGTGTAAGTCCTTCCAGCTGCAGTGACTTCAGATGGAAAAACATTTCTTAGGTAACTGTATCATTCTTCTGTGCTCTTTTCTGAGATTCCATGTGACTTCCATACTGATTAACATTAGTTGAATGCAAGAACAGAATGTTTGCAAGCACAAAAAATGCTTTTGAAACCAGTGTTTTACTGGTATCACCTCATTGGTTTTCCTGAAAATACATTTTTTCCTTTGTTGAAAATAGTAACTGCTGCATCTTGGACTTAATGTAGATTTTCACCCTTGGGGTTTTTTTTAGAAACAAGGCACTAAATGAATATAAGCATTGAGGCAAGGTAATCCAGATTCCAGGCTGAGGGTGTTCTGTCTTGGAACAATGAGTATTAGATATTAGAACACATATTCTGTATATATGTGTTTAGTGTCCTTTTTTCTTGCCCCCTCTCCCCCTACCCCAAAGTACTCTTTTAAGTAATTTTGGCTGTGCTAGATTGAAGTAATTTAAAACTAGTGTAACACTGATAACTTACTTGAAAATTGTTGAGAACTATATATAATTTTATGTATATATATATTCTCTATATATAGGGAATAAATTTGAATTATTGAAATATGAAACTTGTATTACATCATTTTAATAGAAATTTTACTCTAATTGTAACACCAAGTATTAGAATATTTAGTATAGTCCAGATTTATTTATTTTCAAAGACTCCTTGATTACAAGCTCCAGAAATAGTTGTAGTAGTTTGGTGGCCAGTATAAGACATTAAATTATGAGACATCCTGCTAAAACTTAACATCAAAGATTTATGTACAGCCGATTGCTGTGCAGTTACCTGGCAAAAATAATGTGAGATTTACCCTGAATTATTTCATCAGAGACCTGTTAAGTTGATGTATAGGAAAAAATTGCATTATTCTTGGCTGCCACTAGTATGTTGACAAAACCACTGGTGCAGACATGGTTATGCCAGTGAGCACTTGGTTTGTTATTGGGAGAGGTGGGGTAATATTGCTGGCAAAGAAATGCCTTTTTTTTGCATATGTAGTAGGTGTCTGATAATAAAGCTGATTGCTGTGTACACAGGACCTCAACATTTCTGAACCCAGAATGCAGTTATTGTTTTTGCCTAGTAAAAATCTGCAAAGAAAAAGCACATTTCAACCACCTAAGCTTGTGGTTAATGCATTTGTGTGAGCACTTCTGCATCAGACGGGACTGCTGCAGTGGGCAGGTGTAGCACAGAGCATTGTACCAGTACCTGACGTGTATTCTTACTTTTAGTCTGAACAGGAAGTGCGAATTACTCAGAGTGAATTTGACCGTCAAGCAGAGATTACCAGACTGCTGCTGGAAGGAATCAGCAGCACACATGTGAGTACCCAAAAGGTGTTGAGGGGGAAAGTCAGTATCATGGCACCTTCTAAAAATAGCTGCAGTAAACTACTTGGGAACTCTGGTCTATGAGGTTTCACTTCAGTGTATTAAAGCATCAAACCGCAAGGATTCTTTTTTTTTAGTTCTAATTTAGTATCCACTGAACTTAACTTTACTTTCCCATTAACCTTCAGAGTGCAGGAGCTTTCATTTTCATTCTTTATACCGAGCTTTCCATTCATCAGATCAATTGAGTGTTGAAACCACAAAAATATTTGCTCAAGTATGTTGATTTTTGTGGCATTTTATTGTGTTTACCTGGTAAATCCAGGCATTATGCCTATCTGGTGTTGATCCCTAAGTGCCAGTATTGGCATTAGTACCTGACTAGGTGCTTACTCGTTCTAATGCAGCATGGTGCCCTTACAGACTAAACACTTGAATTCTTTGCTGTGTTACAGGCACATCATCTCCGCTGTCTGAATGACTTTGTCGAAGCTCAGATGACCTATTATGCACAATGTTACCAATATATGTTGGATCTTCAGAAACAACTTGGAAGGTAGTAATACTGTATAAACTTCAGGGGAAAGCTCAGATTTTAGTAAGTGCTTATGCATAGTAGGAAAACTTACACTGATATAACAGTGGTGAACACACAGGCATGCTGGACTGAAAGGAAATATATCTGTTCTCAGGTAATTAATATGTAATTATCCAGTGGAACTACTTCCCTAAGCCTACATACAGCACTAATGCCTTTTGAGGGTTGATCTTCTGAGATTTTATATATTGTGTAATTGAGGAAGGTGAGCCCTTGGTAAAGTCATTTAATGTGACAAAAAGAAATTTCTAGAGATTTATTTGTAATCATTCAGTTGTCTTATGCTTCATGCTACTAAGCCGCTGTGCAATATGGGAAAGGTTTTTATACTTCCTATAAATTCCTGTTGCCTCTTAATTTGCTATAGGTCATTATCTGATTTTCAGTGAAACCTTGTTCTCCACTGTTAACTGAGTTGCCAGCATAGATATTGTATAGGGAAAAATCTACTTCATGCTACCTGTTATCCAGAGCACAAACAGTGGAATGAACAAGTTTGTCTTGTTTTACTGTTTCATGGGCTTAGCATTTTTAAAGTAAGAGAAGAAACTTAGACATTAGTTTGTGCTCTTAATCCTTTTTGTGTGATTAGTGAGAATGCAGAGAGATCTGCATACTTACACTTCATAAAGTTTCTCTAATTCTTCACAAATCTGCCTTTTTTATGATCGTGTTATTTACATGAGTGTATGCACTGAAGAATTGTCTGTACTTAAAAGTTTGCTGTAGTGTCTGTTCTAGGTAACTGTCTCTAAGGTATCTCTGTTTATGTTTTCCCTGACAAGGAAGTAAAAACAAAAGTGTTCTTGAGTCTTTTCCTTTTCCTGACTTGCAACTTCCTGTGGCATTTGATTTCCTCGGTTTGTTTAAATGTATAGTTTAAAGACTTTTTTTTAGTCTTGAAAACTACTACTACTACTACTGTAGTTTAAAGTATTTAAAACTTTGATCTGAAAAAATAGCTACATCTTTAAAGTTACATCCCAATCTAATACATTCCAAATACGCAACTATAAAATGTGGTAGCACATAAATACAAGTTGTAGAATTGAAAGCTTGAAAATAAACATTTACGGTATTAAGGAAAAGGAGCTCTTTAGAAATAAAGTGAAATATATTTACACAACTGTTTTGAGAGAATATTTTTAAAATGTGTACTCTTATCCTAGTGTATTTCCCAAACAGAAAGCCTTAAGCATAATACTCTTAATTCTAAGGAAGAACATGTTCTTCTTTAAATTCTGCTCTAGGATGTATAGCTTGTCTTTGTTTAAAATTTGTGTGAACCAATACCAGGTATAAAAAAAGTGTATTTGAAGAAAATAGTGCCTTTAGGAAAACAGAAGGATGTATCTTTATGTGGCTGAGATCTGATTAGTATTTTTAATAAAATTACTATGAATGGTAGAAGACCAAAAGCATGGAAACTTTGCAAAATTCTAAATGCCTTTAACATGGAAATGAAGTTTCTGTGCCTATGTGGATTAAAATAGTTACGGTATTAAATCTTGGGTGTGTCTTTCCTTCCTTGTGCAAGGAAATCCCACTGAAGTATAACAGAGAGCACTGGGACAGAGTCTCAAGTTACACTCCTTGCTTTGGCAGAGTGTCTCCATTTATAGGGGTGTGGTGTGTAGCCCTTGCATTAAATCAGCAGATCAGTAGGGTTTCTGTTCTGTGCTCCCTGTGTTATGCAGGCAGATATGGACCAAATAAACAACTTAGGCAGCTCAGCTAGATTTTGGTTGTGTTTGCCAGTGCTGTGTTGGTTAACACATAGTGCTGAGTTACACATCTTTTCACACATCTAAGAATGGTATTGTGCAATATTCTCATATGAAAGCCAAGAACTGTGAAGGACTTAGTTTTGTTTTGAGGTTGTTGATGGACTGGAGGCGTTCAGCCTCTTAAGTGAGATTAGTTGGTTGCTTGAAACAGAAACCTGGTTCTCAGAGGAGATGCATAATATGCTTTACCTAGGTCGGAATCTAGGGCATAAACCCCTTCCTGGTTCATGTGGAGACTATTCGAGTTCCAAAGCTGAAGTCATCTTTCTGATGTACTCTCCAGAGGCAGCTGTAATGAAGGTGGTGGGAAAACTTGTATTCAGTTCTCTTTATATAAATAGACATGTTTTTATGGATGTTTCTCTTTGAGGCAGCACCAGCTGCTTATCTCTGTACTGCCTTCCCCTCCTGTGGGGCTAGATTGATTCTTTAAATCAAATCTCCCTTTTTTCTTATTTTCAGTTCCTCAGAATGAACTAAACAAATCTATTTCAAATATTCTGGTATCTGGCTGCTTTTTTTCTTCCTGATAACTGCTTTTGCTCTGAAGTTTCTCAGCTTCCCTGACAGACAAATGTAAGCTTTGGCGTAATTATTTTTTCAGATTATCTATCACTAGTATCCTACTCTACAAGCTGTGAAACTCCTGTTACTCGAGCATTCAAAAAAAAAAAAACCAAACAAAACCACCCAAACCAGACAACCTCTGTATAGCCAAAGCCTTCCAGTAGAATGCCTTACATATGACTTTGCAAAAAGGGTGAGACTTAATACCCCACTGATTGACAGAGTGTTTATAAAGTTTTGGCTTCCTGTTCCACTGACTGTACAAACCAGTGACCCTTTGAACTGAGCAGACTTACAAGTAATTACTGTGTTAACTGCGAACAGGTTTAGCAGTATATTAAACAGTCATTTAGCAATATTGAGGAACAGCTGATTGTCATTTAAAAGTAAATCTCTCTGGTTGAATGCCAGCTAATCAAGTAATAAATACGTCATGAGGCACAGCTGAGTTATACCTACAGAAACGTGGGGTCTGGTTTTGGTTCCCATTATTCTGCATGTTTGATTTGTTCAGGGAACGTGGTGACCTAGTTTGAAAAACTAATCTAGCAAATAAAAAAAAAAAATGGTGGCATTGGAGTCTCTTCTTGGTGAGTTGAACCAGCTCTTTATGATCAACTGGGGTCAAGATGAGCCAGAGGGAGAAGTGAGACTTCCTCCTTTGCACAGTAGTAAGCTGCTAACTAAGTTCAGAACAGTCTCCTGAAAGTCTTCCCAATTTTTACTTGCAATTCAGTGACTGTCAAGGGGCTAGTGCTGTCCTTCATATTACACTGCTGCTCTTTCCCTTCAGTCAGATACAATTGTGTGACTGCAAGGTGAACGTGTTTAAAAAGCTGTTCTCATGGAAAGTTAGCAATCTTCCTGATTTTTGGTTAGTTCAGATTCTTGAATCAAAAGCAGCAGATTGCTAGATCTAACTCAAATGACAGAGAATGAACACTTGTGCAGAAAAGGGGTACAGGAGTGGGTCCACCCTGTTCAGTGGCACTGTACATTTACCAGGTTAAGTGCAGTGTGAACCTGTAACCTTGTGTGCAGGACTGCTGCAGCTGTTATGGGTTTGAGCTATTAATTCCACTATTTATTGTCACATGAGCCAAAAATTAGTTCCTGCATTGATGGGTTTAGAAAAAAAAAACATCAGCTCCTTAAAACAGCTCCTCTTATGGTCGTATGAGCACCAGTAATATTGCAGACATGGTTTTGGAAATATACTGATCTGGATTTACATGGGTAAAGTTGCCACTGAACTGAACCTTCAGAAAGAATCTTACTGGGGAGCAGAGGTGGGAAGGAATGAGGTCAGACTGTTTTTTGATGGGTTCATATGCATGGTATGCATAGATCTTCCTTATGTCAAAAGAGTAGGCAAACAAAAGGAGGGGGGAGGTAATATGTCCGTATCCCAGATTTTTATGAAGAAGCATCTGTGTAGAAGGACTGAGGAGGAAAGTTACGTATGGGAATTCACTGGTCAAAAGAATGGAAGGAAATGCAGTTACAGTTCCATGTCATCATGACTCAGTCTAACTCCTAGGTGCTGGCCCTTTTTAAAAAACCTTAAATTACCTACTCCTAAAAGTCATCTGGATTCTACCTTACAACCAAGTAAGGCAACAAAGGGAAAAGAAATTGCTACATCAGCTGTTAAATAAGTAAGTTTAACCTGCCATGGAACTGCCTCCCAGGATGCGGGGCAGAGTGATGTGAGACAGTCTCAGAGCTCATCATTGCTGTTCCATTCTTCCTACTCCAATGCCCCAAAATCTCTTGCTGCTTTGCTTTCCTTTCTGCTCCTTCAGTTTTTCAGTCATGTTATTCTGTGCTTTCCCTTGTATCTGCTTGGTCACTCGTAAGTTCTTTGTGACTGAGCTCATTAACTAAGTAGAAGATTATACACTTTTTTCCCCTCTTTTTTAGTCAGGTTAATGAGTTTAATTGACTTCATGGGAGGGTCTGGCAAGCACTAGACCTGGCACTGAGCAAGTGACAGCCTGACCTAGAAATGAGGAGCTTAAGTTGATATAAGTTCATTTTTAGTGTAAATAATATTTTTGTTTTACAGCATGAAGTTAGCTGAATCAATGAACTGATTTAGATTACAAAAATAGTTGAGTGATTTTTCTTGCTTTCAGAGGGAGGCTGTGTTTCTAAGTTGTATTATATTTACCTGATCTGGTTCGTCAGCACAATCTTTTGTGTAACCACATAATTGAGGAATGAGTAGGAGGAGGTGGAGGCTACTTTTCCTGGCAGAGTTGTCAAAAGAAATGTTTATCAAAATACAGTCTGAATTAAGTTTGACCAACAGTGGTTTTTTAGTTTTGCCTTTTTTTAAGAGGCAAATATCAAGGGTTTTTTTTAAGGTTGCAGTATTTCTTTTAAATGATATTGATTTAATTTTTGCTATTTACCAGGAGCAAGTATCTTTATTTATGTCATACAACTCTCAGTGCTATTCTGTTACTGCTACCTGCTGGTGTTTATTGCTGATAAAAATAGGAATGCTAATTTAGGCATGGGAGCATGTATAATGCGCTGTGTAAAACAGATCCACTCAGAAGTCTTGTCTTTTTTTTCCTCTCACAGCTTTCCATCTACTTTCCTCTCTAACAACAATCAGTCTTCCACAACTCCTGTGCAGAGTGTTTCTACTCCCTCAGTCTTGGCCTCAGCCTCTGCTTCATTGCCTTCAGTAAGCAACTCAATCATTACTTCAGGCCTCAGTGAACTGAAGTCATCAAGTGGCAGCAGGAAAGCCAGAGTTCTCTATGATTATGATGCTGCAAACAGCAGTGAATTATCACTACTTGCAGATGAGGTAAGAGTTTGCTATGTACCTTGATCATTTGAAAGTAAAAATGGGAATGCTTGTGAGTAGCCAGTTAAGATGTGCTACATCAAAAAGTCTTTGTGGTTGATTTTTTTAAAATTAAATTTCAATAATACGCTTGGAGCATTGTCCTGTACCTATATATCCTAATATTCTGTAGTGAGAGTCAACATTTGTTACACCATCTTAGCTTGCAAGAACATTTGCTAGACAGTCAAGATACAGTTCTACTGTCTGCTTTTTACCACACCTTCGGCACTATTAATCAGTATGATTAGTATTTCAAACGTTGAATGTTGCAATTTGGGAAGAATATGAAAATAATTCATATTATTTAATAATAACAACTACATCTTGCTTTGATGGTGAAGGTTGTGCTGTGTTTATTCCTGTTCTGGTTCAGTTGCAATCGTAAGTCAGAGAGTCTGTACAAAGCAGATGGAGATAGATGATGAAGCAGAGTGCTGGAACAGAGTTCCACCTGGTAATATGACTGTAGCTTAATGCTGAAGAAGAAATTCTGAAAAAAAATTGGAATTTTTTGGCTTTTAAATGTACATTACTTCAGTATTTCTATTTGACTTTTTTCTTATCTAGAGAGTGACTTAGATAGAAGCTGTGGGCTCAGATTTTCTGTGAAGATGTAGCACATCAACACCACCTGTCTTTCTATCATGCACTCCAAAGAAGTTTCTTTTAGAATGCCTGTTAAGGCTGAGGGTGGATACACAAGATTTAAAGATAAAACATAATAGAAAAGAAACAGTAATGAATAGAATTTCAACAGAAAAAAGGTACTTTAAAATACACTACTGTGTCTGTTCTTTTCCATGGACCAGTGAAATAATTTTTATGAGCATTGGGTTATGTTCCATGGATGCTCATATTAAATTAACCCTGGTTAATCTCAATTCTAAGACATTGGAAATCACATGAAGATAGACTGCAACTCTCTTCCCTGGCAACAAAGTTCATAATAATGTGTTTCTCTTTTTTTAGGTGATAACAGTGTACAGTATCCCTGGCATGGATTCAGACTGGCTGATGGGTGAAAGGGGAAATCAGAAAGGCAAAGTGCCTATTACTTATTTAGAACTGCTAAACTAAATGGTCGTCCTGAATAGAGACTGTCAATTATGGCAACACCATATTTATATACATCTAACGTTATGTAAGCAGGTTTATGTGTCTTCCATGTTATTGTCTTGAGGGACAAATACCAGCCATTAAAAACTGGCTTTTCTGCCAGCATGGTTGCACGGTCAATACTCTATTCAAACTTAATGTGTTTAAAGCTTTTACTTCATGTGCCAAGAACGTTTCCTACAGATTTGTTTCTACTGAAGTTTTCACTAATACAAGCTTCTACTTTTGAGTAATCTAGATTGAAAGCAGGAGGTACTGTTTTCTACTGAAATTTTTCATTAATGGCAAATCTTTTCTTCACATAAAATAAACTTATTGTGAACTGATGCAGGTGTAATGCATGTTATTTGAATAACCAAAACGGAACGTGAAACATAAACCATGTGGTTCTGTTCCCAACACTTGTGGAGCTCAGATGTGCTGAGACACACATGACTTCTGCTGAATGTCTCGTGCATGAGTCACCTCTGACAACTTAAGGCAAGTTCCCAGTATGCTGAGATTTTAAACTGTACCTAGGTGGATTGGCACAAACTAGGGACATGCATTCTGACTTGTTTTTTAACCTTGCCTTTTATTTTTTTTACTTTAATTACTTTCCAGAAAAGAGTCTAATTCAGTTTGATTACTAATTATAAAAATTCTTTCAACTGCAAATCAGCCTTTATGTTAAATTAAGCACTGCATTTTGCTAACCAAATATGCACTGTCTCCTGACATTTAAATAGTTCTATAGATGAGCATACGTTTGTTCAGATTGTAGGTTGTAATGAAATTTTGCATTCCCAATTCCTACGCAACAGTTTATTGCCACGTTCTAATTGAATTCAATTAGTGTTAGACATTTTGCTTTGCAAGACAATCTCCTTTCAATGCAGGAAGGAAAAAATGTTTTGAATCTAAAAATGGCTTTATCAAAGGTAGTATTATTTGTAAATGAAATAACATTCCTAAACACTGCACCCTTTAGCATTTCATAAGTAGAAGATGTTTAAGGCTGTAAAAAGATTTAAAAAGTATAGTTGAGGGGAACCTTCCTTTCTTTCTTTTACTTTTCGTTTCAGTATGTTTAATTAATTGAGTTGGACTTGTAGAAGAAAATTCTGTCCACTGAGAAGGAAATTCCCCTCCTTGCAGATGATGCAACATTAACAGAAGCCCACTTTAGCTCCCAGGGAACACTGGTACCAATGCTTAGCTAACTGCTTCTGATCAGCAACTTTGTTTGCAATGACATTTCTTTAACAAATTTTTAACATTGCCATTGCAAGCATGTAGTGATGAAACTTTAAGCAGTAGAAATTACTTCAGTGGGATGGATAAAACGATATTAGTTTAGGTGTTATGGCTATTTAATTAAAAAGTGATGATTTTTATTTCAAATTTCACTTCCAAAAATAATCTCTTTCGTTTCTAAAGGGCAGAGGTTACATCAAAACAAATATATCGCATCGGTTCATCAATTGCAACCTTCTTGGGGTAGCTGCCAAGAAAATCCTAAATTTATTCTGTCTATTAAATGCAACTTTTAGAGGGAACAATAATAATAATAACTGATGAATTAAAAATAACCATGAATCATTCATGATGCATTGAATAAAATTAATAGGAAGATAAAACACTACCGTTTAGACGCAAAAGAGACTGAACCATTTAACCACAGTGATGATCTGCAGTTCGCTCTAATGTGAACTGCTATCAAATGTGTTTAAATCAAATCCATATTGTTTATGTGACTTAATTTGTGGAATATTCAACATCATTTTTAAAAGATGACTCTTTACTGGACTATTTACTTCCTATTTAAGTGCAATAGAATGCTACAGAGCAGCATTTAAAATGATGCTGGAGATTTAGTGAAGTCTAAGTAGTACAGCAGTGTGAAGGCAACATTTGGCAGCAAAGTTACTTTTTGTTATATGTCAACAGCTTAATCTATGTGTGAGAGAAATTGACGTTGACCTTTAGCCTAAAAAAGCTTAAAATCTGTACTCTCGGTTCTCCCTGTTTTTGTTTAACTACAACCCAAAAGTAATTGAAGTAAACAAATTTATTACTGTTTTCTTAAACTCACTGATTTTGAGATTCCCTGTTTTGCCCTTGAGAAGAGGAGCTGGTAGAACAGTGCTTGTTTGCATTTGTGTTACAGTGAAGAGAACTTTACTGCAGGTAGTCCCAAAACTCGGTCTCTTTGCATGTCACTTTGTGGGCAACTTGCAAGCAAAAATTGGCTGGAAGTTTTTGGTTTTGTTTGCTGACTCAAAAATTTTTGCAACAAATACGGAAGTAGCTGATTTTGACTTTGGGTGTCCCGTTTCTTTGGTTAAATTCCCTGTTTCCTTAGAACAAGCTTTATTGGTTGAAAGAAAGGAAAAAAAGTAGACCAAGCCAAAAAAATCCTATGTGAAAGTTGTAGGCATTTATGAAATCAGATTTCAAACTCAGAAAAATATATAGAATATGCATTACCTTACATTTAATAACTGATCTGGCAAGATAAGTGCATTCAGAATTGATACCTAAGCATATGTGCATGGGGAGGATAAATACTTCCATTGCTGTTCAATGTATACTTTTTTTTTCTGTATTCATTGGCATTTTACTTCATTCTAATTAATGCTAAGATTTTGAACAATTTCAACTAGAATAGTCATCACATTTACATTCTGTAATAAACCTGAGTGAGTTTTCATCACAGATTATCAGCTTTTGTGGCAGATGGGATAATATACATCATCATTAGTGCCAGTAAACTAATATTTTTAGAAAACTACATATTAGTTTTATATAGTTTCTGCCATAACTGCTGGTTTTAATTCTTTCTTAGTCAGGCCAAGCTTGAAAATTAACTGTTACTGATTCTGAACAGAAATTCTGATTTGGACTTTTTGCAAACTGTGAGATTTTTATAATTTTTGTTACTTCTGTTTCTTTCTAGAGTATTAGTGTATCTTGGAGCAAAATTCTCTACCATATGGAAATTCTGGCCACAGGTAAACCCATCAGTATGTAGTGCCTTAATTTAGACAAATGTGTGTGGGAAGGTGAAGGAAGGAAAGAAATAGCCATGGAGTGTGTGACTGTGCAAAGATATTGAACTTAACATAGGGCTCTGCCCAAACTAATTAGTCTTCTGAAATACCAGCATAATTAGCCTACAAACAGCAGTGTGTTAGTACAGTTCTGCTGCTGCCGAGATTGGAGCTGGCATCTCCAGATCTCATACACAGTACAGGAATTACTGTGCTGCCACAGTGTCACCAGTGCAGGTACCAATTTATCAAACATTGTGGAAGTTGTAGGAAAAGATAGAGTTAAGCCCATATATTCTAGTTCTGACGATATCCCATGTCTTCAAGGAACACTTTAAAAAGAGAGTGTCTTTCTTATTACAATGCAGATGCTGTAGTAGTAGACTAAAGCGGTAATATGAAGATTGAAAAATATGAAGTTTAATAACAGTAGGTGCAGATACAGTAGGTGCTCTACTAAAATGCTCTTGAGACAATTGCTTGCAAGCTGCTTAGGTAATGACCAGCAAGTCTATGTCCAACAGAAGCTACCAAAAGATGGTTGTGATGTTTGGGAAGAGAAGCAAAATGGGAAATGCCCAAATGTGAAACTTAAAGATATTCTGACAAAACCATGCAAATGGAGCGCTACCAAAAGATGGTTGTGATGTGGGCTTAAATTAAGTAAGCTTATACTTAGCATGGGGCTTAAAGTAAGTAACCAATGAAAATGCATAGATATAGTCTGGAACAAAACATTACCAGAATAAATGATAAGAGTGATCTAGATTAAATGTTTACATATTGTAGTTGTAGCTTGATTTTTTTCTTTTCATGCAGGTAGCTGTACAATTTAGCCCTAAGTTTGGCTACAGAATGCACCTTCATAATTGCATTTTGCTGTCTTGTTCTCAATAGAAGAAACATACATGACAGTTTCACTTTTAGATCTGGCCCAGGGAAAAAGGTAACATTAAAACTGTTTTGGTTCTGCTATCAGTAATACATTTAGAGTTGAATCTGGGAATTAATTGTAAATTGTTAGGTTAAATGAGATTAAATAGAAATCAATTAATTTGATGATTAGCACTGAATAATGTCCTCTTGGATCTGAAGTCAGTTCTTGAAAAATTGTGCAAGAGTGACCTGAGGTATATTCTAGCAGCCTAGGTGTGAATGTATATAGAATTTTAGTTAATTTTCCTCTCTAGTGCTTCAAAATAACTAGCAATACAAAAGCTCAGTGTACTATAGGTAACTCGAGTGTATCTGTGTAGAATGTGGGGTTTCATATATTATATCTGGGCTTTCCAGTCTCTTCCTAAAAGAATGCTTTCTACCAGCGGCTGCATCAAAGTTCAGTCTGGGAGTTTGACAAATGGGTTTTGTTCTTCCTTAATACTTGCACCAGTGCATACATAGAGCCACTTTTAAGCTCAATTATCATTTTAATATTCTATGACTATGCTTTTTACTATTGTCTTAATCAGTCATGCCACAAAATAAGCATCAGAAGTACAACATATGTAGCTACTTTTGTCAGAAAATTATGGTCTTTATTGCTTGGTTTCTGCAACAAGTTACTACTGTCAGCAGTCTGTCTGGCTGGCTTTTTGACTTGACAACACCACAAAGACATAATGATGTTCCCTTTCAGGCACAGGCATATGAGAACTTGTGCTGGCTCCAGCAGGTACCAGTAACTATCCAGTGCTATTAAATACAAGGTGAAGGTACCCCAGCAGAATCCACTGGGAATATGGATTGCTTTGTGAGGGCTTTGTTTTCTTCAGGAGTCATTATATCTTCCAGTGTTAAGATACCATGCTAAAATGTGAGATTTAATATGACAAGAACTCTCCTTTATGTAGAACCTTTTTAGCATAATTGCCAGTAATCTCTGAAAGATACATTAAAGGCATAATATATTGAACAGAACTAAATTAGGGGCATGCTTTTAGATCAGTGGTGGCCAACCTCTTGATTACTAGGAATTAGTCTGACCACACTATCTCATTTGTCTTAAAATAATTCTCCTGATTTTCTTTGTATCTGGTGGTACTGAGTATAGAGATGCCTTGAATTTATATTTTGTTTGTCTTCCTTTTTTAGCTTATTCCCAAGGCTGACTCTTGCTATGAAACTAGCCATCAAGGCTTTCGGAATACTTCCCCCCAAAAATGAACTCAAGTGTTTAGGAGTAAATAAGTAGCTCAAGAAGGAAAGAATTGCTAATTCCTAAAGAGTGCAGTATTGGAAGAAAGCTTGAGTACAGTAGATTTTATACAGCGGGCACATACATCAGTCAGAGATACGGGACTGATACATTTCTTCCTTGCAGTGTGTACCAAATGTTCCACTAGTGCAGGACATAGTCTCCTATATGTATACAGGTCTGTAGGTCGAACCTAGAGGAAAAATTTATTTTAGACTTACTTTGCTGTAGGTTGAAGGGCTCCTGTCAGCTTGGTGAGAGCTGGACAGGCCTGGTAGCCTACTGATAGTCTATTTTTACTCAAGCATGGAACATCATAGCCAGGGATATACATGATGACTTAGGAAAGCAAATTGGGCAGGATTGGCCTTGTCTGTATTTTGTACAGTAAAGATGTGGGTGCGTCAGATTTTACATGAAGCTGACATGGGCTTTCTGATTGTTACAACACACCAAGAATATATTGCAACTCAGAAAACATAAGAACAAATATAAAACTTGTTAGAACTTGTGCTGGCTATGTCTGTACTGTGCACACACCTTGTCTGGGATTTCAGAATCAAAGGTATTATTCACTGTAAAAAATTTTAGTACTGGTGGCCAAATAATACCATCAGTATTGTTTGGAATAGGTGAGCTGTGCCTCATCCTACCTTGAAAGCTGAGAAGGCTTAAAAACTGACATTGTGAAATAGATCTTTGGTCTAGGGTTTAGCTAGGTACTGCAGTCCTGTGAATTTGTAGGGGAACAGCAATAGACTACTTCTTCCAGCTTGCATTTTAGAAGGCTGAAGAATTCACCATTTCAGTGCTGTACACAGAAAGGCACTCATGAGAATCCACAAATATGAAAGGCTTATGGAGCAAATGTTCTGTATTCAAAAGACATCATATAACTTCTCTGAGTCAAATTTCTGGCAGGAGTCCCATTAATAATTTTTATGCTTCCACCTTGCTTGAACAGGCATAAATACTGAATACATAAATTTGTATTCAGTACAAAATACTTGAGCATAAAAGGAAATAGATTTTGAGTTCCTCAAAGATGTAGACTGAAATTGTCAATGGAAGATGGTGAAGCTGTGTGAAATTCTGCAGCGCAACGTGCTACCTTTTAATCCCTCTTTCAGAATTTGTGGAGTGTCTCCACCTAACCGTGCAACTCCATATGAGACTTAGAGCAAAAGGATTTAGTGTTTAAATGCCTTATCGGTAGTTATGTTTGTGGCTTCCCCCATCCCAGTTCAAAGCTGGTCTTTCAGAGGCTGAGGTAGTCATCTGGTCTGAAATAAATACTTCTGGGAAAGGGAATAGGGCTATCAAAGCCCCATGAGCCATAAATAAACGAAGTTCTGGAATCTTGTGTAACAAGAACTCCCATGAGGGTTTGTACCCTATAAGAGGTGATGGGAAATTAGTCACTGGGTCTCTGGCACTATGGCTGCAAGTGCTGTCTAAACAAGGACTGCAGAATTAGGCTGCCTTATTTTCCATGGACTGCCAAAGGTATGTATTTAGGCTCATAGTACTGAGTCCTGTGAAGACTCGTGTTGAATCCCTGTATGTCAGACCTCCTTGAAACTGTTTTAGTTTTTTTTCTTCCATTTCATTCACCTTAAGAATTTATAAATTGCTGAAAATCCTTGCTAAACTCGGCCTGCAGCCCAATCCTGATTCATTTTCTTTAAGCAGAATTCCTAGCTGTGTTTGTTCTAATATAATGGGCTGTAACCAATTAATCACACAGCTAGTAATGGAAGTACAAAGCAGTACATTTTAAGCTTGTTAGTTTGGCCATGTGAATTTGTGTTTGGTGAAGATGCAAAGAACATCAGTCAAGCTGACAGACAGCCTCAGTTGTCTTCTGTGCTGCTGCTCTTACCATTGAGCCGTGACATAGAGCATTCAGTGTGGCATCTGGTGGTGAGAAACCCCTCCAGGCTGGGTAACTTGATGAATTCTGTACCTTAGCTGAGGGAACCGCAAGAAAATGTACCATGAATGCAAACACTGAACTACTATATGAATGCTATGCCTCTTTAAAATAGTTTCCTGCCAGAAGTGAACGACAGGAAATACATTAGCATGGGGAGCTTGCATGCAATTAATAATCTGAACTTTTTCCTCCTGACAGCACAAAATTGTTTTATAAATTTTTTAAAAACATGAAATTGATGTTTGACATGAGCAATTAAGGAAAGCTATTTGGAATTGCAAAATGAATTAAAGCTTTAAAATGTCTTTGCACAGTTATAGATAGAAGCAAAAGTACTGGAAATGGAATAATGAGAAAGGAAATTGTTTCTTCAAACAGAGAAACATTTGAAACAAGAAATCTTCCAGTTTTACTTCTGAATTAAATTGCTTTTAACTTTAGATGCTCAACAGTGATATTTGTTTACGTCAGGAGTCTCACAAAAACAGGGAGGTTTTGTATGTTAGAAGTCTTGAAAATGCTCAAATCCCATTTTTGGAGATTTTGGGGAGTTATGTTTCATGTGCCTTTGGAGAAGGGAAGGGCACATGTCACTGAGGCTTAATTTCATGTTTCCTCACATCAACCTTTACACACCATCCAAGGGGAAAAGCATTATGTTTCTCCATTGAGTATACTGAGCATATAGGAGAATTTCTGGGTTTCCAATCCTGTTCCCTGTGCAGAGAAATTGTTCATTATTTTCAGTTTAATGCCTCCATATTGCTGATCATAAACTTCTCTTACGAAGGTAAGTGTCATTGTCTCTGTTTACTTGGGAGAATGTGCAGCACAGAAATGGGGGATGATTCATTCACATCGTCTTAGTGATCTAGTGATTGAGGCTACTGTTTCCTGATCACCTGTGCCTTAATCATATCCTCCTGTAAAGGCTGGCTTGTCCATGACCTCTCAAGGGCTCTGCTCTCATTTTGTGTTAAAAGCAAGAAGAAAAAATTACTTTAAAATGAATTCTTTCTCATTTGTTGGAATGAAAAGAGATCCTGGTATTACTTTACAATTTTCCCAAACTTTCATTTAGCTGTTCATTTTGCTCAGCACCAGTTGCGGGAGGGTCTGGCAGCCACTCAAGGGACTACAGAAGTAGACAGAGTCCAACCTGGATCAGAACAGACATATTTTGCCCTGTGCTAATAGAATCACTGCTGGTGTCAGCCTAGTAAGGATTTTCTTTTCCATGTCAATTCAAAGCTTTCTAGCTTTTTTAGATCTGTAGATTTTAATATTAAGATAACTAGGGAGGCAGGAGTATTTCAAAGCAGGATACAGTGACTGTAGTGCATCAGATGAAGTTACCATGGCTGCACTAAGGCTTTTGCAAGTCACACTTGGCTGAGCTGACACAAACTCTGGTTTGCAGCTGTGAAAGACTGAAAGGCCAGTCCTGCTTCCCCCAGAGCTGCTGCACTGCTCACCACCACAGTTGAAGTTTCCCTGCCCACGTAGGCTACAGGAGGCCTTTTCTTAAATGAACAGATTCTTCTTTCCTCCAGCTTCCCAGACAGGCTCAAACCCTGCGAATATTCATGAGCAAGAAGGTAAGAGGTTGTAGGGCTATGGATGGTGGGAAATTACTGATTAAAAAACCAAAATCCTAACTCCAGCTGTCAGTGTGCAGCAGAAACCCTGTGGTTCCAGTTGCAATCCCAGCTGGGGCCATTAGGTAGCATGTGTTCACTAATATGCTGGGAGGTTTGGAGAAATCACTGTTAACATGGGAAGGACCTAAAGCTTTTCAATAATTATGTTAATCCTGTAAAAAAGTGTAGTTCACACATCTTTATTCTCTCCTTTTTTGTTATATAATTTAAAGACATGCCTAAGGATAAATAGTGTTCAGCAAAATTTGCATTTTATAAGGAAACTGTTAAAGTTTAGAGATGAGGGGAGACTGGTTGTGTGTGAGTTCTTGGATAGGTGTGACGGGCTAGATTGGTAGCTTACTATCTTTAAAGCATTGTAGAGTTGGCTGGAGAGCTATTTAAGTTTTGGTGCCAAATGACTATTGAGCAGGTGTGCAGGAAGCTTCTCACAGAGACTTTGATCACTGTGTTTGAGCCTTGCATAGAGAGCAGCTCTCCGTAGACCGCACACTGCCAGACACTTTCTGGCCCAACAGCCCCTTTTCTAGCCCTATTGCTTCTCTGGCTGCAGAGGACTGGAGCAGTGGCAGTAGTGTCTGTACTCCACCCAGCTGCTCTCAGCTTACGCAAAATCCCGTTAATTTTGAATATAACCTTTATTTGCTCTAGTTTAAAAGAACGCTGATGTCTCTGTTCTTTGCCCTTGTAAGGGACAGCATTACCAGTCTGAGTCCAGCAGACCTTTTAAATGTGCCTGTGTGAGTGGGATGGTTGTACCTCCTGATTATGTATATTTGTAAGGTGGAGTTAAATGCTAGCCTTGCAGCAGCAACCATTTGGGGAAAAGAAAGTGCAGAGCAGTGTTACTTTAGCCACTCTGGCCCCACTGCCAAGTGCTGAGTCTTGTCTCAATGGTCATTACTTTAGGTGTCGTCCAATCAATCCCACAGCAAATATCAGTAACAAATGTGCTAAATATACTTTTTAAAGCCTCACAGTAGAATCCTGAACAACTGTGTCCTTCCTTAAATGTATATCTGAAGGGATCAGGCAAGATTCTTTGTCAAATGGCTGTGCTCAGGGAAGGGAGTCTTGGACTGTGGAGTTGGGAAGGGAGTTTGCCTGCATTAGTGTTTTGATTCACAGTGAGAGTGTGCTTTTGATGTGAACCTCACAGCTGTCCTTGCTTAGTGTGCTTTGGTTCATGTTTTTGTGTTCTTAGCGTACAGATTCCTTTACTGTGAAATGGAAGTGGGACATATTTCCTAGGAATGCACCTGGAACATGCTATCCTATAATGTTTCCGCACCAGCTCTTTTGGTCTGTACACCTCTCCCTCTGTGCCACGTTTGTGTAGACAGGAGGTCAGTGACACCAAAGCAATGAAAACTCTTCAGAAGGTCTCACAGCTTTCTGAGCTTGGCTGAAGGTTTTTACCTGAGTTTTTAAGTCAGTAAATGATGCTGCTTTAAGCAAAATCACAAGTTCAGCTTGTATCACAAGCACGGCTTTCTGCACATAGGCAAAGAGCCTCCCTCCTCTTCAAAGACAAAGAGCACAATTAACACACTAAAAACCCACTTAAATTGCCAGCGTCTTCATACCGTGCTCCCATGCCACATGGAGCTTTGTCCATTGGGGTGAGACTTCTAGGTGTTGCTCAGTGCCTGAACAAGAGGAGGTTGGTAATAGGGAACTTGTCACTCAGACACTTCACTGCAGGGCCATCCACATGTATGCCTTTCTACATGTAGAATTTATCTGCTAATGACAGCAATTCTTACCTGGGTGATGAAATTAAGATGACATGAAAACCCTCTACTCTGCCACAGAAGTTCATCCAGAGTTTTTCAGGGGCTGTTTCAGTACAGAGTTTATACACCAACACTGCCATTACAGTAACCCATGGAAGATGTCTGTAATGGTGCTGCTGTGGGGCAGACATGGTACCTGTCACATACATGTGATCTTCATGGTTCACATGACTCTTTTCTCTATTCCAGGTTTACAGGGGGTGAATTGATGATGAACTGATGCTGTCTCTGATTTTGTAACCAAAGATGCAGAATTAAATTGGGGTAAAATTTCTCAGTGAATATAGATTTACAGTATGTAAGTGGTATTCCGTGTTGAATTCCTTACATTTTAAATGAATAATCATGTTAAAAAGGAAGACAGATATGACTACGTGTGTCTTAAAACCAAACATACTCAGGCTCAGCAAACCTGTGAGAGCAGAGCCCCTGCACTGCCTGTGTGTGATAAGCAGCAGCTGGCAGCCTTGGCAGAGTTCTGCCAGGAACAGGGTTGGTCCTTGTCACCACGTTCCCATCCTGAGCAGAATCTGGCTGGAGCACAGTCCCAGAAAAGGTGAGAAATCGGGGAACCAATGCTCCTAGTATTACTAAATTCTGTGGCCTTCCAGTGCTTGCACCTGCATGAATGGTGAATAGCAGCATTGCTCATATTAGGCCCAGGGCCCTGTTTCACACAGAAATAATTTCTGGCAATCCCTAGCTATTACAGTGATAAATGACAATAAAATAGTTTCATGGTGAACAATCTGTCAGCAGACTAGGAAAAGGGTGAGCCAGAGAGGCTACAGCTGGATAGAGCTGGAGCTGTGCACAGGTGTGATCTTAGGACAAGCAAACTCTGTGTCCTTTTAGACTTACTTTTTTTTATTTGAAAGATATAAAGTAGGAAAAGCTCACTCTTATATGTGCTTTCTGATATGATTGTGTCTCTCAGATCCCCTTAGGAAAACACTTAAGTGCAATCCTGATCCTGGTTCCCACCCTCTACTGAGCCCAGTCCCTCTTTGCAGTGGTCAGTGCTGAGGCAGGAGTGGGGGCAGCCAGGAGGTCTCTGGGCAGCAGAGTGTGGAGAACAGCTGTGCTCTCCCTTCACACCTACACACCCCTCCTCGGGTGGGTGTCACGTGTCACCCGGTTTGTTTGACAGCAGTAAGTGCATTGCCTGATGGTAGGATCTGTCTTTTATTCCAGTGATGCAGAAATGATCTGTAAGGCTTATTTCTTGGCCTGGCAAATGTTTTGAGGGCTGGTGACAGCTGCCATGCTTTTCTTCACAAAACCCGAATCTTTGCCACCAGGATTAAGAAGTAAAAGCTCTGTTTTGGTTTAGTTTCTCTGCATTTGCTGTTCTGGTGGGCTGTGGCCTCTGGTGTGACCGGAAGAGGGAACCAGTACCAGCTCCAGAGGGAGCTGCTGCTGTGGGGTCAGAGGTCCAGGCTGTGCTGCAGGTCATGGGGAGACTGTCCCATGGCCAGTGACACACGTCTGACTACTCCATGCAACCAAGAAAATCACATTGTGGATCTTTTTTGTCACAGTCCCTTCAGCAACCTTTTTACAAGGTCAAAGCACGTGGCTGTTGCCCTTGGGTCTTGCTGCGTGCGGTGCCCCTCCACAGGGAGGCCAAGTGTCCTGTGTGGGGAAAGCCTGGCCAGGCTCCCAGGGAGGCGTGTGGTATGGGGGGCCCTGGAGTTCGGAAGTGACAGGTCATAAAACTTGATACTCTGTGACTGATACAGATAATCCAATAAAGTATTAGCAAGACTCCACTCTGGAGACGCAGCTGCTTCAGTTGGGGCACGCCTGGCTGAGTGAGCATGGTTGCTGCAGCATCGATGTGGGTGTTTCCTTACTGTTGGGAGTGGAGGGAAACTGTGGTTTGTCACCTTATTACAGCTCTGCTGTCAGACCCAGTAGGGGAAAAGACCAATCTGGCAGTATTAGAAATCACAATCTGACTGGAAACTCCACAGGTTGGAGCCCATCTGCACTGAGTACAGAGGCTCTGAGGTGTTTCACCATGAGCCACCTAAACCTGCTGCTTGAAGATGTGTCTGTCGTCAAGATCTTTCCTTACCAAAGGTCAGTGCTTTCCAAAAACTGGGTCAGGTGGGCTAAAATATAGAGTAACACTGAGAACCCTGGTCACTGAATGCAGGGGGCAAAGGCAGAGCAAAAATATTATCTAATGATCCTGCTCTCTGCTTACCCTCCTGCACCAAACATCTGTGTCCATTCAATTTCCAGCCTAGTCAGGAGCAGTAGCCAAGAGATAGGTTTGACAGACATGCCTCCTTGAAATTACATACATTCTGCAACAGAAAAAAGTGGAAATTTTACTGTGCCAATATTTAAGATGAGGAATGCTTTAGTCTGTCCTACAAGTCTCACTTTAATTTTTAAGGGGAGAATCAGAAAGGCACCTAACTAACCTAGTTAAATCCAACTTCAAAAGATCATTGTCAAGAGAACATCCCCTAGTATCTTTCCTGATTCTCCTCCCCATTCCACTGTGGAAAGGGAGTGCCCAGGGGGCTGTGTGGTACTTTAGCTGCCAGCTGGGGTTAAGCCATGACAGCTTGACAATGCAGCCAGAGAGCAGACAAAATGGACTGACTCAAAAGAAGTGCTGCCTCAATGCAAGAGTAAATCATGGTCAACTCTTTTGATCATGATTGCCTTAGTAGTGGGAAGTGCTGAGAGAACTCTTCCATGTCTCAGCATTTAGACACTTTAACTTGCATACTGGTGGACACACGTGCAGATGTCAGCCTTTCACTGTACGAAGGGCAACTGAAACATGTTAGATACCTTATTTCTTGGACAGCAACAAAGCTGATGGGGATTCCTGAAGATGAAGGAGGCCTATTTCAAAATGTAACCTATTTCAAAACGTAACAGATAATAAGGTGCTCTTTGAGACAGTCTGTGATCACCTGGTGCCATGGTTCCAATTTAAATCAATAAATACCAGAATACTCTGATCACTTCTGTAGTCTGGCTCCTGTCTGAGCTCACTAGGTGAATAATTTCATAATGCACTGCCTTCTATCCATTGTTCATGACCAGTGATAAGGAAAAAATTACTGAGAATATTCTCTACTACCTCCTGCTTAGACTTTTTAGAACAGTGCATTTGGGAGTGAAGCTGGTGCTCTGAACCACAGTGCTCAGAAACATAGCAGCAGGCTGGCTGTTCTGTGTCTCCTTGGCTATCTTCTCCCTTGGGCTCTTCCTCTTAGACGTTAACAGCGAATTTGTTTCAAAGTAATTGTGTTGGGCATTAACAGCTTAAGGAAAACTATTCAAGTTCAGGAAGTTCTCTTTAGCTGTTTTTTATATAATACTCTGTGTTTTAGCATTTGATGGACCCTGCTCAGGCACACTTGACAAATTTCAAAGTCCATTTACTGTAAGTGGCCAAAGCATCCCTAGCAAAGAAAATTTAATGCTTTGTCTGACCTTCCTTACACACTCCAAGAACGGGCAAATGACAGCGTTCCTTGCAAGGCACTCTTGAAAACCACCTTGTTAGATTTGAGCCTACTTGCCTTTATAGGTAGAATGTAGAGAAATTCTATTGCCACTTTTACAATCCAGCATCCATGCTAATGAAGTAGAATGACACCTAAAGCATTTTTTTGTTTTTTCTTTCTTTTTTGTGAGAAGTAGTATCCAATCTCTGTGGTTGAAAACCAGAAGATATATTCTGCTTCTGAAAGCTCAAGTTCAAAACCAGAGACACTCTCAATAGGCACTCAAGTTTCTGAACACATTTTTTTTGTGTGTGCTTTTCATTAAGTTGGCAATCTGTTCTTATTCTGTGTGTTGAAACAATAAAACAAATACAGAGTGAAATACTTGCTTTCTTCCCATGATTTTAATGTCTGCTGAAAGGTTTCCCTTAGCTCTGAAACCAATTTTTGCTTGCTACAATCATGTTATTCAGGTTCACATTACAGGAATCTATGACTAAGCAAGTACCCAGGAACCTCTTCCAAGTAGCTTGTGCACTATGCTTCAAGTTCCTCTACATATCATATGTATGTGTAAAATGGGGTGTACAACACACTTTTTTCTTAAAAGCACAGATATTCTCCCTTGCAAAAAGACTGCTTTTTTTCCTTCTTAAAAGATAGGAGTAGTAGATGGACAGTTCATCTTCCAACTCAGTCATGCATGCTTGCTGCTTTTATTTGTCCTTTCATTAACTCTGAAGATTTGGCACAGGAAGAGCATTATATAAGATTAAATAATTCTTACATAAGTCTGAGTGAATGCCTTTCATGAAGTACTGGGTGCTTATCATGGCTATAAGTAAAAATGAATCACTTCCTTTTTAAACTGGAGCTTTCAACCTTGTATTCTGTGTGGTTAATTGCCACAAACCAAAATAACCTTTTGAGCTCTATGAATTTTCACAGCTGCAGACTGGAGGAAAAAACCTCTCACCAATAAATAGAAACTTAAGAATTTCCAAAAGAAATTATTCCCCACTCTAATTGCCTCTTTTAGCACAAAGCCCAGCTCATTTATGCCAGAATGTTAAACGTTCCTAACACATGTCTGTAGAGCCAAGAACCTGAGTATCATCTAAAGGACAGAATGAGAAAGAAAAAAAGCAGGACAGTATGAATTCCACACTTTAGAACAGCATGGAGCACAGCCAACAGGTCAGGAAGTGTAGGTAATTAGCTTTTGCTAAAAGATGCAGATTGAGTAGGATCAGGGCACAGCAGCCCAGAACAGAATGGGGAGGACTCTCAACATGTCCCTATATATAGGGAATTACAGGAATGTACCTTGTGCGTGCATTTAAACTATGGGAATAAGTATCCAAGGCCAGATTAGTATGTGGAATAGGAATCAGCAAATCAGGAACCTAGGAGGAACCAGAGAGAAAAGCTTATTTCAAGTCCCCTTTATAGAAATACTTGAGAATGAATACTGGGAAAGGTCAGAAATTGCAGAAACAGCACTGGGACTCCAGTGTAAGACTTGGTTATGCTGGAGGAGAAATTCTTTGGCCTGTCATCCCCCTCCACTCTGAGAAGGTCATCTCCTGGTACAAGAGCGAGTTCCTTGCTTCTCTGAAAGACAAGTAAGAGCAGCAGTGAAGGATCTGGTGTAGGAAGACAAAGTCTGTGTAGGGAAGTACTGGGTTGGGAGTAGGAAGACACAGAAATAAAAGGGAAGCTGAAGGTCAGAAAACCACTGGCTGTTGTGTTAAGGAGGAAGAGGAAAAAAATGAGGAAAGCAAGGAGGAGTATTTGACAGATATCAAATGAAGCAATCTCTCTGATGAATGGTATAGAGTACCTAAAGCTGAAGAGAAGAACAAGGTTAAAATATTCTGCTAAAATATGATAAGTTGTCCATATGGAAACTGAAATCCCTTGTTGGCAAACATAGGAATGGGAAGTATAGGATATAGTCAGTATATTAAAAGACCAGTGGATGGCAGCATATTTTTACTACCAGAATACTGAGTTGTCATGCCACATGTTTTGGTTGTAGCTCATCTGCTGACTTAACACATCATATGTCCCAAGAAAAGATCCATGTTTGACTCTGCTAAGTCAGCATAAGCTGCAAAGATTTGTGCTTTCCATGTACAGATCATGTTTCTCCAAGACAGTGGTGACCACTATTGTAGCTGTCTCACACTGAGTCATCTGGAAGATCAGGAGCATATTCACAAGAATAGGAGTCAGCTGCACACACCCTCTATGAGCTTATAAGAATATTTTGGGAATAAAAACTCAGAAGGCTATGCCTGAAAAATCACCTTAGTGTATTATTCTGATAGTTCAGTGTGGTCTCAGTCCCAGGTTTATTGTTCTGCTATGAAGCTGGTGATTTCTTCTCAAAAGCTGGAAATAAAGTCTGTAAATTATAGAGAAATTTCTGGAGACACAAAATTATATATGAAGACAAAACCTGTGTACCACTTCAAGTCATAGCATAACACCCATCCAACCCAACCTGCTGAGCATGAAGTAATTACAGGGAACACTTACTTGCTAATTAGACTTCAGAGAAAAACCCACATTATTCTTGATTACCATTTTATTGACTCTAAGTGAAAAAAACCCAACAAGTCTTAATGGATTTGACTCATTACCATACATATTGTCTATATTCCCTGTTTACATAAATTTCAACTGAGAAAGTAAAATATACATTTTAAAAGAACAGTTTCTAAATTAATTTAATAAACAGACTTCCAATAAATTTCTGAAAGTTAGAAGGAAAGCTTTTTCAAGAGTTATAGCTCATGTTTTCTGAAGCAAAACACTTAATGTAAAGCACACCTGACATCTGACTTCATACACCTCAGAGGTTTTCTATGTAGTCTTCACTAAAGTGTACTTACTAAATGTTTCACAGTATCAGAGCATGAGTTCCTCCATCAGCTTTCAAACCTGTGAATTAGGTACTCACTGTAAATAAAGCTTCTATAAAAGGACAGTTCAAATACAAAAAAAAGAGGGCATTAGTAGCCAAGTTTCTTTGGGAGATAGATTGCATTTGGTTCTAACTTCCTTAGAAAGAGCAGCAGACAAAAAGCATGGTAATAATTTCTATTATTTGAAGCTCTTCAGTTTTAAGAGCATTTGTAAAAACAGACGTGATTATAACAAACTGAGATTTGCATAATTAACTTTGAAACAAAGCATTCTTAGTGATAAATGCATTAAGAGCTGAAATAATAATGCTAAGACAAGCCTTTGTTTGTCAACTTGTCAGATACGTGTGCTGAAGCTTCCCTTCTAATTACAAGATGTTTAGTACAGCACAACAGATATTTTAAAACTAATACAGGTGCTGGAATGTTTCCTCAGTTGTAGTGCATTTCATCTGAGAAGATTACCATGACAAAATATGAAAAGGAAAGAGGACAGAAAGCAATGATTTATAGACGTTCTAATTTTTCACTTAGAAATTCTTCCACACTATCTGTATTCCACTTGAGGATGCTCAGTTCTTCTGCAATGTTCCCACTGTCATCCAGCAGCTTTAGTACAGGGTCAGAACCACGCACATACTGGGGTGGAAAAAAGAAAAGTCAGTTACCTTGGGTGGGAAATGCATTCTCCATACTAACACTGCCCCTGCTCTCAAATGATTTAAATCAGTTCAGACTTCTGACTTGCATTTAATGTCAGAGAGAGGAAAGTGGAGGAACAAGTAAAATGAAGGGGGTGGGGGTGGGTGTCAGAAACATCTCCTTGTTCTCCTTGGTGCCACAGCAGTTAAAGCATGTGCAGAGGGGCAGTGCCATAGGCCTGCCTTTGAAAGAGAGTATTTACTCTAACTGTTTTAAGTTACCAAAGCTTTTGATTTTTGAATCAAGCAGATGAATGATTTTTCTTATATGATCAATAGCCTTTTTACCATTTTAGAAATTCTGTGTCACTTTAACAGGTCAAAGTTCTACTATCAATTTCTAATGTAATCACATTCTTTCTTGCTGTGTTGTATCTGTGCCTACTATGCTTTGCTGGTAACATAATTCTTCAGCACTTCTCAAACCAAAATAAGTAATGCAAATAAAAGCTTTTAACAGTATCAGAAAGCTCTGACCATTTAAGTTTTATGTAAAGATTTCCCCAGAGTATTTCACTTTGCTCAACTGAGCTAACCTAGTTGGTTTTACTTAATGAAGCTAGTGGCACCTCTAATCAGTTTTCCGAAGTCTTGTGAAATAAACACAGATTCATCTGCACACTTCTTTTTCTGGTAATACTCAATACCAATGGTAGTCTAGACTGCTTTGATGTTCAATAAATCTACAAAGTTAAAAAAAAAAGAAACATGCAGACAGAGAAGGACAGAAAGCTTTTGAAAGAAACTGGGGGACACAGAGACATGAATGCGTGAGACAGAGGAAATCTGTTTTACATAGAATCTGCTGCTGAGAAGACAAATCACGTATTGCAGCCATGCACAGCTATGAAGTGATTCCAGATGGTGCCATCTGGGAAATAGAGATGAGAGGACAAGATGTGATAATCAAGATGTGAATCTGTGAAGTACACTTGAAGTTCACACAGGATTTTAAGAGAAACGTGAAGTCTTAGACTAGATCTTGAAACCAAGTTGGTGCTTAAAGGCAGTGCAGCTTATGCAACTTTGTATATGCAAGTCATAAGAAACACCATTCAGAATATGCATTTCTATGCATATCTATAGTATATGCATGTTTGAAGTATGTAGAGGAAAACCAGCACAGTAGAACACAGCAAGGGAATTCTGAGACGGAGAAGCAAAATCCAAGAATCACTGAATGTAGGGAAATGGCAGTTCTATAAGAAAACTACGGGAGGAGAAAAAGAAACTATGGCACAACAGCTTGAGTAAATCCAAGATATCTACAAAGTAACAACAGAATATGAACATTCCTCAGATTCTTTTCCCATCTGCTCTAATACTAACTTTTTCTTGGACTAAAACCAACTACACAATAGTAAAATAAACCAAAACCTCACCACCAACAAAGAATTAGTACCAAACAGTTACTGAACAGTAAACAAATTAATATTACTAGCAAGAACTTGTAAAGATTGACACTGGCAATGCAAATCCATGTCCTCTGCTAAAGCATTACTTGATCAGCAAATAGGGAACAATCCACAGGAGAACTGTCTCCACCAAACTTAGTTCTTCCTAACATCACAAATAAAAAAGTTAGGCTACTACTCACCTTGATTTGCAGTCCCCTGAAGAGTTTTGGCTTATCACTCCTGACAAAAGCTACAGTGTGGAGAAAAGAAAGAAAATCAAATTCTTCTCTACTTGCATAAAGTAGATTTACATCAGATTAGTGTTCCCCAAATTATTTTTTGGAATTATGCTTTAGAAGATATTTTAATGTTAAAATCTTAGTACCTTCACAAAATTAATAGTATGAAACTTAGAATGCCAAAGGAACACCTATTTTTGCTAGTAATCCAAACAAGAATTCTATCTGCTCGGATTTTCCTTGAACACCAGTGCAAGTGTGTTAGGCAGTTTATCTGCACATACAACTGACAGCCTTCAGCAGACTGGCCCATATGCTGCTGCTACGCAAATGTGAGGAAACGCGTTGGAGCGATCAAAATCTGGCTGAGGATAAGCTTTGTGAGGGAGGCTGAATGTGACACCCATCTAATCAGCACACTCCACACACACTGTAGCTCTGCGGGGGACAGGGCACACAGGAAACTGTGGGGAGACGTGTTATTCTGGTGAACAAGACAGACAATCTTGTCTTGCAGAGATCTCTGAGATTACATGTTGAAAACCAGCATGAAAACAGGAAGAGAAGCTAGGATCTCCTCTTCTCTTGACACTCCTGATGGCAGTCAGCATCAAGGCTCTAGGGGCTACATGGAGAGAAAGCCAGGTCTGAGATGGGCTGGTGCTGCACAGCTCCTCACGTGCAGCACGTGTTAACAGGCAGCAGGTATTAACAGCACAACCCAGGCCTTGCTTAACCTTATCTTTGAAATGACAATATGAAGTATTTCAGGACAAAGTGTGAGAATAATCCCCTATTTCAAAGCACTTCACCCTAATGAATGCCTGAGTTCTAGAAGTATTTAAAATTTATTTAGAAAATAATAGTCTTCATTCCTCCTTCTTACAGTCAGGTTGTGCTAAAAGCTGAATTTAGTATCTGTATTGACACTAAGTGGATTCAGGATGCTCCTGCAGTACGTCAGTAGCATCTCCCCAAGGATGAACCCTGTCAGTATGGACTGACTCCTACAAGGGTGCCAGCTACATGTTAAAGCTGCTTTTTCAAGGTTAGACAACAATGAATCTCTCACAAATTGCAGTGCATCCAGCTGGTGCATGGAGATGAGTGCAACCTCAGGACTAATGTTTCATACTGCTTGACGAAGTGTAGTGCTTTCCTCAGTAATTGCAGAGATATCCCCTGGCATCTTTATACCTATCTTTACATTACTGCAGACAGTTACCATAACACTTTCTCAGCATGGCTAGACAGAGTGGCACTTATTTTCTTCTCTCTTCCACTGAGCTCCCAGTACAGATCAAAATCATATACTCTGCTTTTCTGCACCAACCACTACACAGTATAAACAAGGTAAAAAAATACCAATGGCCCATGGAACTGTCAGATGTACCAGGCCCCAGAAGAAAATGAGACTTTGTGTTTTTTCTTTCTACATGACTATACACTAATATCACATTGTTAGCTGTGTATAACAATTTCAAATAGCCCAAACTAGCCAGTACTGCAGTTTGATTCTGATTTAAACTCAAAGACGCATTTTCAACTTCAATGTTTCCCATACCCTTGTGACATGTTGTCTTGGCTGTCATCAAAAGTAAAATGCAAAAAAGCAGCAAAGAAATTTCTTATTCTTTGTTAAGTCCACAGATTGCTGAAGTGTTTCTGAAGGATTTTTTCCACATTTTTCTTCAACTTAAATCTAAAGCTGAAATCAGTCTCTAGGGCTTTATATGAAAAAAAAGTTGTAAGAAGCAGTCAGTACAATGGGTAACTAATGGCAAAATGGTAAGAGATCATAATAAAATGGATAAAGTTTCTGAAGCAAATCTCAACTCTGGAACTCAACTGTATTAAAAATAGCCTTTGGGAGGGACCTCAGGTTACAGCACTTCAAGCTTGTAACAGGTGTGAGGATTTGTTACTTGAGTGACCGATGAAAGCTCATTTGGACATGAGAGGCTGTTCTCTGGCTGCAGTGTTGGACTGAACAAGCTCACATAGAGTGGAAACAGCATTAGGTGGAAGAAGAAAGTATTCTGTAGGCAGCATTACATTCTGCCACATTAAAAGTAGCTATTACACACTTGTATCAATGTCAAATGTCTAAATCTTCTGAAAGCTGAAGCACTACAGAACATTTTTCCTGAAATTTTAGACAGCTGGAACAAAATTAGTTTCTGTTATGGCATATTTATTTCTAATGCTGGTCATAGTGACTTTCTGCATCACTCACTTGAATTTGCAATGCAACAAAGAAAAACACTCAATGTACAAATAATTTGTATATTCTGAATTTTGGAAGCTAAAATGAGGAACTCAAATACTGACATGCATTAAAACCACAGATTATCCCATCAAACACTTTTTTTTCTTTCCACAAAATCAGTCCTTGAGTTGAATCAGCAGCCTTTGAAATGATGGGGTTAGGAAGTCAGATGCAGCTACAGTGCGAATTTTGGGACACGCAACTGCTTGCTTCTCATGGGATGTGGTGCATATGCTCCACCTTCACACTGCCCCGACAGTTTCCCCTCTACACCCTGACATCAACAATGCTTCTTACAGTTCTATGTCTGAAGGGTACTTGCACAGCATCTATCCACCATTATTTAGTAGTTTGGTGTTTAATACTAAAATCCTATCCTAGCTATCTCCCTATTTTCTCTTCTCTGTAGCAGCTTTAGAAATTACACACCACAGAGAAACAAGCCTTCCTCTAGCCCATCCATGGGTGAGCAGGAGAGGCATTTTCCACTGGGACTTCTCTAAGATGAACTCTGAGCTTGGTGCCATGACCCCATGTTCTGGTGAATTAAACACCAGACCAGAAGTCAGAGCTGTTCTCCAGATACCTTCGCAAAATCACTTCACCTTATGCTCCTATAAACCATGAGCAGTACCCAAGCACTTTTGCTGGAAGGCACTCCTGAGATGTTCCTGAAGAACAGCCTGGATTGCCACGCAATCAACTACAACTACAAGGTCAGAGAAGGTTCATTTGTGTATGAGCATTTTAAAGCCTGGCCCACATTGAACAGTGCTTTTAAAGACCTAAAAGCAGCCTGTACCTATGAACACAGTAGAATGGAGAACTCACCGCTATTGTTATAATGTCCATTTGTTTTGATACAAAACAAAGAGATGTTATGAGAAAGTCTGTGCAAACCAGTTTGATGGAATTAAATCCCGGAGTCTTAAGTGGAGACTGTTAAGGAATCTAAGAACCACTGTGGCCCAGAGGGCAAGTCTGTGTACATGCGCACACACACCTGCACTATCCTCCTAGGAGCAGCAGGACACAGATTAAGAGAACTTCCTGACCCAAAATGGACATGACACCACATCTCCCCAAGCAGAACGAACAGTTGTTCTGAGTTAACTTGAATAAACAGAAAGCAAGTGTAATATTACTTCAGATAAGCTAAAGGGTAGTCTGCTTGCTTGGCCATGAATTATTAGACAAAAACTGTTTGAAAGTAAGAAATTTTACTGGAGACACAACCTTGCGCATAGTGTTGCAGAATTTTACATAAAAAAGGCACAAAGGACTTGACCATACAGACTTTGACCATTTTGTACCTGAAATGAACTTGAATTAAAAAACATTTTACTGAGGCACTGCCAGTTATCAAGTGTTAAATCTGTGAAAAGAAAGGAAACCAAAATGAAAGGTAAAGAGGGACATTCTATGAAGACAGGAAATTCCAACATTTAGTAACGCCACCAGTAGCTAAGCATTGCTAAGATAATTGGCAATATTTGCTAAAAATGTGAATATGTAAATCACTGGGCAAGCCAAAAGCATTAATGTTTTCCCTTAGACTCTTTAGTAACTTGTTTTGGGGACAGATACATGCTCTGCAGTTTTAAAGATGGTATGAGTCTGCTTCAAAAGTTACCATGAAAGCCTAGCAAAAAGACTGAACTACAGCACACAGCAAGCACTCATTTACATTTTAATGACTATAGCTCTGTACCTTTTGGGGACCTCAGTTTGAGATAAAAATTTAAATTTAAGAATACATATGACACATCAGTAACTATTTGTAGTCTCTTAATCAAGTTACAATGCAGCTGTTCCTGATTTTACAAAAAGCACCACATGCTTTCATCAATGAATCCAAGACAGAGTTCCAATCAAGCCTGAAGAAGAAACTTCAAAAAATCCCAAAGACAGCTTTGTATAAGGAGCTGGCCAAGAGACATTTCTGAATCTGAAGGGAAGTATTGTTTTAATTTGTACGTCACCTGTTAATGAAAGATTATGTTAAAACAATGCATGTCTCCCACTACAATATCCATATTTCTTAGCAAGAGTTTTAGTAATGGTTTTATCTGTGCAAGATTTAAGGTTAATATAATTTTCTAACTTCCTTTCATCAGTATTTATGAATTACAGATTACAATAACTAGGAAATGAGTGATCTTACCTCATACAATACAATCCCATAAGAAATTACATTTTAGTAGCTAAAAGAATCCCCCTCATACTTGGAGAACTCAGGTGATATAATAGTGCTGACTGACTCTGAAGTCAGAGGATCTCATGTAGCTGCACACTGTAGGAGTTCAAGGATTAAGGACCTTGTTTCTAACAGATTTGCTGGGAGCACATCCATTTATTAACTAAGAGAGTCACACAGGGGGAGGTGAGAATTATTTTATTAAAAAAAAAAGAATGGAGAGAAAATGAAAGGAATGTTCAATGAAAAAACCCAGTCTAATTCAGTTTAAACAAACTGGAAAGAATGTAGGAGTCTAAACACCGATCCCCTATCTCACGGTGAACAGAACACAGCTGCCACTGAAAAGTCAACTTAAAACAAATATGCTAGATTAATCACTGACCCAGCTAATTCATTATTCTATTCCAGAACCTTAGTTTTATGGATGTCAGCCAAAAACTGTCACATTTTGTGTTACCTGGTATATTAAGTTATTGCTTCATCTATGAATCTTGTCACTTAGGTTTTTAATATTCTACTTTGATGGAGTGCTTTCAAATGACAAATATTTAAGAACAGTTTTATACAGAACAATTTTCAAAATATATGTAATATAGGAATTAATTTTAGAGTACATTTATAATAGAGCAATTTATTTTAATGGAAACTTATCAGTAAGAGTATTTCAGTACTGAATTTAAAAGAGATATACAGAAATGTGGTCTGTTACCAGACATCACAAGAAACTGTATCTGAAAAACCTAATAGACATCCTTGGCCATCTTTCACAAAAGCATTTAGTAGTTTGGCGTGACACTACACACAATAACATCCTGTTCAAGACTGAGATAATCTTGCTGATGACCAGACTTCTTCATCCTCTTGCTGAGGAGTACATTTTTTTCATCACTTCTCACTCCTTTGCTTTCCTAGTATATACAAATATATTCCATATGTAATGATACTCACATTTCAGTCACACAGGTGTATTCAACAACTGTTTATAGCTTAAGATTATATAACCAGTAATTTTGAAAGAAACTTTGATAGAGAAGGACCATAGAATATTGCATTTAGTAACCGCAAGCAGCCCACAGCTTCTTCCAACTATGTAACTTTTACAAACCTTTATTAATTCAACTCATTTCAATCCTTAACTATTTTAATATGTGCATCTCATAATAAAAAATCTAACCACAACACAAAAACCAACAAAACAACACTGTTCATCCTTTGGCCAAATAAAACATAATCCAGAAGAAGTCTGAGACACATCAAGTCTATGGGATTAAGCCAAATGACAAAACAATTTACACAGGTATTTAAAGGTCAAGACTTCACAGTCATGTACAGGAGTAACATACACTATTCCATGTCATTCTAATATATACACAGTCCTGCAATTAACAGTGCCATTTTGTGTATATTCTGGGGAAAAAAACCCAAACACACCCAAACAAACTCATAACAAAACCCTCAGAGAAGCTATGGAAAAGGATTCAGTTATTTGGGACGAGACATTGTCAGTGACAGGCTACACAGTTCAATGAAGCCTACAAAGACAATGCTTCAAAAGCAGCAGCATGACCCTCAGGAAACCTAACTTCCATAGCAAATGTCCAAGTGAAAAGCTGAAATAAAAATACTTCTTGAATGTAAATGTCTTATTTTCTTAAGAAATTAAATACTGTTTCTGTTAAAAGTTAAAATAAAGGACAAAATCGTAAGTATTCTGAGATTAATACTAATGTGAAGACAATTACCAGCTGGAAGAATATATTCTACTGCTTTTTAAAATTTCTAAGTATGCTTCTAGTTTATACCCCATCTACAACCTGTTCTAATACCCTAGTAGTAAATTTGGTGAAGATAAATTTAGATTGAGTAGCTGCAGAGATTGGTGATGAAAAGACAAAAGAGAAATTTAAGTGCTTTACTCGATCCTTTTTTTTATTCTTACTGTACCAAATAAAAACTGGTAGTCAAAACAGAGATCCTACTTAAAAAACAATGGAATTTATCCAGCCACTTTAAAATGTAAGCTTTATGATTAATGGAATGTAAATATTTGAGAAGGTTTAGATAACCAAGAATTGAAAGAAAAAAAAACTAGTCACAATTTTCAAGTTTTTCCTTTTGCACCATTCCAAGTCTTTGGAACATGTTTCAAGGTGTGCACACAGCAGGAATTGAGGGCCATTCCCTGCAAGGAGCTACACATGAAGATAACTGAGCACATAATGCAGGCTGGAGTTAGGCTAACAGGTTGACCTTTTCCTTCAAACCTATGGCTCAAATGAGCACTTAACTGTTACAAATCCAGAACCATAAAGCAGCTGAGTGAATGGGCAACAACAGTTGGGAATGTTTTTATGTTTGCTAAATTTGAATGGTCATGGACATAATATAGACTCCTGTGCTAACAAAGTTAATCTCCTCACTCCCCTCAAGTAGGACAAGTCAGAATTTTTATTTTGACATATTTTACAGTGGAAAAGAGAAAACAGCTTTGCTCTGGTCTTGTAGTCATTCAACTCAACTGTGTGTGGGCAGAGGTGGCAGGCAAGCATATGAAGCAGGACAACTTATGTAAATTGTAACCTCTTTTAAAACCTCTTTTTTCCCCCCTCTGTTTGTCAGCCAGCCTTCAAACTGGGAGGTATTGATACTTCCCATGGTAGATGGAGACATGCTGTTTGTGCAGTTTTTAATTCTGAAGCTAGATTAGTACTTATGTCCAACTATGTCCGAAGTACAGTATTAGGGTTCTGATTACAGGAAAAAACCCCAAAATAACTGTAGTACTGCTATCACCTAAGCTCTTCCTTAATTTATAAGAAAAGTCCAGTTTGAAATTTCTCATAGATTCTTTTCCTGCAGCTTCCTCCCTGACACTGATGGTACTGATTTTCCTATTACACTACTGTATTCCATTCCCGTTAGTTGACTGTCATTATCCACTGATAAAACAATTTATATGGCAGGATTTGTGAAAATAAAGTCGTTCTGTAAGTGCACAATATAATTTCATCTATCAATTACTGGAGACCAGTTCTATGAGTCTCAGGTCAAGGCAACTTTACTGATAAATATACTAAATTTATGACTACTTGTAACAGTATTTAAAAAGTACATTTTGTCATTCAGATGTGACAGTATTTTGTGTTTGAAGGAATACTAGTGGCTTTACTTACCCTGGACTTGAGGGAACCTTCCCAATTTTCATCCACATACTTCAAGGACAGCTCCTGCATAAAGCTGTAATAATAAACAGAAGCTGTTAATAACAAAAGTAATCTAAAATACTAGTTTATTTATAGTGTGTTATCTGTTGAACTACTTTTCTCTAAGAAGGCAATATGCTATTCTGCTGTTGCTAATTACAAGTAAGATCTAGACAGAATCGCAGTTCCAGACCTGTCTCTCATTTTTGCAACAACTGACTGTTCACTTAAGATATATGGTAATTTTCATTCATTATACTAAAAATATAAAAAGAAAAAAAGATCATTTGAGATATACTGTTGGTATAAGCAAAGCTGCATTTAAAAAAATGCAATTGGACACATTACAATGGGAATCATGGGCTAGTAATAGGAAAACGATCTCTTCCTTCCCAAAGATACTAACAAAATCTCATTAAATGAAATTTTAGTTTCCACTTTAAACCCAACTTGGACAGTCAAACACTTATAATAAAGATAAGGCAGTGACTTCTCATTTGGGCTGTTAGTCGATTTTAGTTGATTGTGTTTGCAGAAAGAGGACAGATCACATTAACAGGGCTTAGGTGATGTTGTATGTACAGGCTGAGCTAACTTGGATACTTGCACTTTGATGTCAGTCACTTCTGTCATCTATGCAAGATACTCAGGTTCAATCTTCTTAAAATATAAGTTCATTTCAATTTTATATAATATCTAAATTTAAAAACCCTCCACCTAATTATCTTGCATACTGTCATATTTTTAGACTATTTTGCAATTTTTTTTGAAACATGCAAACGATTCTACAGAATCTTAAATAAATTAACAACAGATTTTCCAGCTACTAAAATAAAACTTCAAATCTAAAGTTAGGCATTTTAATATTACACATAGTATATATACTATATATATAATGCTGTATACCAAATCACATCCTTCTAAGCCTTAAACCCCACTGTTTGTAGATAAACAGAGAGAATGAGCTTAATTGAAAAATTTTTAATTTATTACCTTCCATAGACAATTAAAACTTCTGCTTTCATTTTCTTTTAGACAGCGTTTTCATAACAAATGTGCAAGTCAGGATATAGAAAAATATATCCTTACTGAAATTAAGTAAATTCACATTTCATTTAAAATATGAACTGTGAACACAAGTAATTAAAAGTAACCTTCATGAACCACTCTGAAAAAGCAAACCACACACAATACAGAAATCTCAAATACAATTTTATTAACATTTCGTCACCTATCATATGGAGGCACTATAGACAGCCAGAAATACATGTTCATTTCTGAATATTTAAATTCTGAATTCAGGTCCAACTCAGTATTTGCTTAAATACTATGAATTAGAACCTAAGAAATACTCTAATCATTTGCAGGGAATTACAACTTCTTTCTTGGTGTGAACTAATCAGTAATCATTACTTCCACATGAAAATGAAAAGAGACTGTTACACTGCATTGGCTGTTCAGAACAGCATCTCAGAAATTTGCTTAACTACAGGTACATTTTCAACTAAACATTGTAGTTAAGATAAAAACCTAAGATTTGACTGTTAAAACCCAGAACTACTATGAAACAATACTCAAGAGATTGAAAATACCAGATTTTTTTAAAGCTTTTTTTGCCACCCAAATAAAGGTTTTTAATTAAAAAAGCCAGTGATAAACAAGTCAGATACTAGCTTGCATAATTAAAATTCCTCTGGAATTAAAACATGAAGTAATTATGAAGATGGAGGAAACATGGAATAGTGGTTTATAAACTTCATTTACCTTGTCTCTTTCTCATTCTTTAAAAAACATTCAACAATTCTATCAGCAATCCTAGATTTACATATTCCTTTGCACACTCACTAATCCACTGAACATTTATATTGATTTCTCTGATACTGATGGTTAGCTGCATTTTTCTATCAGGCAATCAGTATAAAGAAGTAGGCGAAGGAATAAATAGCCTTCTATCTAGTTAATTACCTATTTTGTGGAAGTCTATCATAAGCTAAGTACACTGAAATTTAGGACAACATTAAAATGAGCATTTTTTAATTCTCATTATTGCACATTATTCTTAGACTTTTTTTTTTTCCTTCCAACAAGGGTTTTTATGGAACAAGATCACTGTAGGAATCTAAAATATGTAAGGTATTCTGTAACTACTCACTACTCCCAGTTTTTAACTCCTGGCAAATGTGTGATAGAAATTTAACAAAGAAAACAGCTCAATCTTTGATGTCTAAATTTTGAGCTTGTAATTCTGCCATAATTGAATCCCAACTGTTCTGGTACAAAAAGGTTTAGATTCATGCTGGGACAAACAGCTGCTCTCTCAATGGCTAGACCAGAAAAAAAGAAGAATCAACTGGCTTCATTTATAACTCTAAACAAAGGTGTCTTTTGCAAAAAAACCCCAGGTTTATTTGCATCACTTAGCCCACTACAAAAGCCTAGTTGTTAATATCTCCTGCTGCATTGTGTCCAGAGCAGATGTTCTCCAAATTTCCTTGTGGAGGCAGTCACTGTGTTCAAGTATTAATAAGAATGACATGTATCACTCAACATGGAGGTGCACAAACATCTCAAGTCAGTTCATTACAAAATGCTTAACTCATGAGTCAGTTCATTTTAAAGTAATGCTTCACTTGTTTTAGTGCTCATGAAAGTGAGTTTAGTACTAAAAGCAATGAAATAGACTCTCTAAACTATTACTAGTGTCCATGTTAACATCCAAAACAAGTGCTGTTACAATTTCCAGGCTGATTCATGTCTGCATCTATAAAAAGGACTTAGCTTTTTTTTCAATATTCTAATAGCATGTTTTCTAAGGTTATTGTGACAATATCTGAACTTTTCCCTCATCTTTTCCAAAGCATAAACTTGAGTTCAGTTTCATTCAAAAGTTTATGGAAAGCACCTGAAGCTCTTGTAACAGTTCATACTGATGCAATCAGGATGGCTCTTCACAAGTGAAAAGAGACAAATCACATTATTGGTCATGTCTGCTTTAATGATGAAGGAGAGTGCTAATTATAGCAGAATAACACCATTTACATAAGAATTGTACTAGTTAAAAATATGCATTGTAAAAATAAGGAACTTTAACTTGCGTGAAAGAAAACATTTCACCTGCTATTAGAAAAGGGAAATGAAGCAATTTCTGCAAGACAATTCCAGCAGTGCTTCATTTATACATTGATATGGTATTGTTATCACAGTTACTCATGGTGAAGACTCCAGAAAGAGACATTCCTGCTATGTAACCATTAATGTTTACAACCAAACAGGAATTCAGACCAAACTGAACTGCAAAAAGTAGTACTGAACAGAGATTGCTCCTTGATTGTAATAAAATTATGTTAGATCAAAGGTGACAAAAAAGTTTCATAAACTACAGCAAGTTATACCTAATTTTGCTTCAAAGACACTTGTGCTTTGCACACTGCTTTTTTCACTACTGACTAAGGATGACCCCACCTGACAAAGGTTACAAAGTGTCATTCAGACTGGATTTGTACAGCTGTTTGTAATCAGCTGAAAAAAATACAGTACCAGCATGTCTTAAAACATGAAATGAAACAGGCTGTTAAGGCAGAGCCACAGAAGGGTCAATAGCTACTTTATGGTACCTGGATTGTCTCTGATATGTGCGTACTGTCCTCTCCTAATATCAAACAGTTTCAAAAATATAGTTAAGTTCTGAGAACAAGCAGAAAAGCAAACTTATGACTACAGCTAAACCTCTAGAATTTTCACTTGTCTCAGGCACAAGATTATCTTCCACTAAATATTTAGTAATAACTCTTTCCAATGTAAACAATGTTTTTATGAAATTCACTGCAATTCTAATTTCATATTATGATATAAGCAGGTCTGCAGAAAAGAGCTCATCTCCTATCAACTTCAAAAAAATTCAGTAAAAATATGGATGTTATTATCCTTAATAGCCAAAGTTCTTTCATATATTCAAAATGGTACTTTTGAAAAATAGGGTAAATGATCTCTTTTATGAAAGCATGCAAATTAATTTTTACTGTGCTCCATCCACACACCCAGAAAGCAGAACAGGTTAATTAATATTTGTTCTTCTGAGAAATTTACAGTAAAAAGAGATTTTGTTGAAAGTTTCTTCTGCTTTTTCCTAAACTCTTCTAACTAGCAGTTCATTTGTGACTTTTACCAGAAAACTAATCTTCTAAACTAGAAAACTTTAAAGGAATATACACTGAGATATGAACTATAAAATATTTTCTAAGGGAGAGAATGTACTTATATGGTCAGCTCAAGGTTTTCAAAAACACTCTTGTCTTTTCTTTTCCTGGAGGCAGAATATGAGTAAGAATCTGTGGGTTAACAGGGAGAAGTTAGAAAGCCTCACTGCCAGGAACATTATGAATTAATGCTCTGTAATACAGAAAGCCAAGAAAGTCATTGCTACACTCACACATCGTTCTGAACTGATGTCATCAGTAAATTTAGTAACAAAGCAACTTCTACCACTGACAGCTCATTATCTTGTGAAGGGAGATGCCTAACTCTAAATAAGAGTGTGGAAACAGAGTCTAACAGTCAAAAACCAGTTTTGTGAATCAGTGCTACTCCTGTGATCAGTGATATGTATTACAGGCAAATTGCTCTGAACAAAGCTGAATCTAAGCTCTCATTTATTTGTGGGGAAGGAAATTCCAACCCAATATAAGGGTGAAAAAAAGTCACAATGACGGTATTTTAAGCACTGAAATAATTTACTAAGAAAGATTGTACAATCTGCACTCTTGGAGATCCTCCGAACTTCGAGTTCTGCTTTGAGTAAGAGACTCAAAGGAGACTTTTTATTCTGTACATACAAAACATAGTTGTGCGTTACTATTACTAAGCATACAGGAAATATGCATCACTATTTTTGGTGTTAAACGACATCCTCCTTGCAGGACTCTATAAACATTCGTGCTGTTTAAATCCAATAACCACTGAGAAGTTCCAAAACAACTTCTGCTCCTGACATGCTATTTTTATTAACTTTGGTCTCTGAAATGTTTGGTGTGGTGTAGGTCATGTGAACAAGAGATCTGGCACAAGGGTGAGAGAGAAAATGCAGAAGCTGAGCGATCATGGACTTTAGACCTCTGGAGCTGTAGCCCGGATTAGGTGGTGTGAATACCCAATTTGAGTGGGGGTGAAGAGCAGAGTGGAATAGAGAAGGGTGGCAGAAGGGCTCCTACGTACAGGCTCTCACTTGGACCTAGTCAGAATTACACAAGCGAAAGAGTACAGACAGGAAGTTGACAGGTCAAGTTTCAATTCTGGACTATACCACCTGATTCTATCTAAGCACCTACGTACCTCTAGAAGTAGAATCCCTGAACATGTCTTTTATTCTCCAGAATAAAAGAGTCTGTGCTTTTGTTAAAAAATAAAACATCTTAGAGTTGCAAAGGAAACAATGAGAACAGATCTCATGAGATATTTATCTGACCTTGCACATTTCATTATTTTGAGAGTTTTACTTTCTGAAGTTTCTTCAACAAATGTAGAGTCAAATGCCAGTACTTTATCTAGATGAAGGTCAGCCTTAATTACCTAAAGCCATTCCATTCACCAGCACAGAGGCACATCAACAACTGAAACCCACATTTAGCAAATTCACATTTATAGTTTCCCTAACCTTTATTTTTCATTGATAAGATTAGATAGAGCTCTTCCATGGGTAAGGTTTACCCTATTACAGACAGATAACATATTTTATCTTAGTTTATCTGACAAAGATGAATACTTGGTGAACCTGAGCCAAGCAAAAGACAATTTCTGTCATAGGCATTGACTAGTTAGCTGCACCTTCCTTATTATCTAGGACTACTGCTTGTCAACATTCATTTTCATTGCCAATAGCATCGTGTACATGTTAGGGAAGGGAAAGTGTACATGGTAAAGTTCTTGAGAAGGACATCAATTGCAGCACATTTTTAGTACAAGGAATGGTTGTGAATGATATTTTGAAACAACAGTACTGGTAAGACACTTTCTCAGTTAGAGAGAACAGTATCATCTCAGTTCCCCTAAATTCCTTATCAATATAGCCCATGCTATCATTCTGATATGAACTATATGGGACACTTAGTTAATGGGAAACTGAAAGGAGATCATATGACATATTGCCTACAGAGTTCTGATAATTTACTTGAATGTTAAATAAAGTATGCTGTCATTGAATCACACTATTTTTGAAGTCACACTTGCTAGAAAACCAATGAATTTGAACCATTTTTGTGTAGCATGTTAGAAATAAGGAATACAGTTACGTAAAAACACAATTTGTTACAAAGTAGCCAAGAGACTTTACAAAACAAATCAAAAGACAGAAAAAGATGTGGGGTTTCAGAAACAGCTAGAAGAAGTAAACTAAAATTCTAATTAATTTCTGTAAGCATTGATATGACTTACACTTACTTTACATCGCTGAGATGTCAATGAATTCTCAGTAGTTCTCTGTTTTTAACCATTGAGTTGAAAACCAGAAGTTCCAATGAGAGTGGAACTATTCATGTTAAGAGCCTCTGGCAGAACAAGGCAGTAGTCAACAGCAATTTGAGTGTAGCACTTTAATTAGTGAAATGAAAAGAAAAAAAACAAACCTGAAAAATGAATGTAAATTGGGTCACACAGGAGTAGCCTGAAGCATAAAAAGCACTTCAAGTTATTCTACTTCCAATAATTACTGGGAGTTTTGTAAACTATTTTTTGAGTTTTAAAATGTGAGTCTGAACAAGAATGTCTTATTCTATTCCTCCTTATAATTCCTAAGAGCACATATTTAGGAATTCTACACATGTAAAAGGGTGGAGTTCTAAGAAAGCTTTCAATTTGTTTTGTTGGGGTTTTTTTAATAGAAGAAGCACCTAGTCATTACACCTGATGTCATGTTTTCTAAGTCACCAAACACTTTAACATTACAACATGATAATACTTGACAGTAGAAATTTAAAATGCTGAAGTCCAACACATATTAGTGAGCAAAATATATTTTTCAAAGCTCCGTTTAGATATATTGATAACTTTTATGGGTTGTAGCAATCCTGCGAAGTGCAATTGTGAAATTTAAAGTATTGCAAATTTTATCACAGAGTTGATTTTTGAAATCAATTTGGATTTTGACATGCATATATTGTTGAGATAAATCTAAGATTATAATATACAATTAATGGGATATGCTCATAGCTATGTCTGAAATGATCACACAGCCTAAATGAAGCTGCAGATGGAGTGCAGCTATTTTCAGCTACTGCAAAATATGGACAATCTCTCCTGCTACTACAATTTCACGCACAGTTAGTTTCACCTCCATTTCATCCTTCTATGTTTTACACACCAGCAGTACTCTGCATCTGACAGACTGAGGCTTAAAACTTGCAGCTGTCTAAAGCAATAGTGTTTAAGCTAGCTTCTGAATTAGTGTGAGACTGTGTGCAAAATCTCTAGAGGGGGAGCAAATAACCAAAACATTTTTTTCATTTTACCTGCAGTCCAATTATGAAGTAATTAAAATATTTCACTGGACAGGTGTCAGCAGAAGTTCAGAGCAAGACAAATTCTGTGTAACAAGAATATCTCACAGCTATTTTCCACAATGTCAATTCACAAACTACTAGACTGGTAACAAGAGCAGAATTAATAAATATACTTCTTTCAAGGCTATGAAACAGTTCAAATCTGTAAACATCTCATTTGAGGTTGCACTGATACTATGCAGCATGAAGTATTTTTAGGCCTGAGAGTATTTCACAGATCATTTGTCAAAAGCAGCAATTACATAAAAATTCTCAGATACATGTGCTATTACCTGTTAATTTTAAATTCTCATTTAGACCTCAGGCACAAGTCGTGCAATAAACTAACTCTTGCTTTCCCTATTTCTAGTATTTGGCACATACTTGCAAAGAGAATTAAATTAAAATCCTGAAGCCTGTCCTGGAACTCCAGTAGTTTGCAAGTCTGTTTGTAGCACAGACAACCAACCCACTGTGCCACCTCATGGGAAGCAATACCTGCTCACAAAACCAGCAAGCTACACCACGTACTGGAATCATGGTTCACGGAAGAAAGATTCGTGTACTTGGAGGATGTTCAACCATGTAGTCACAGCTTTAGCAAAACCCAGAGCACCACTGCTCTGGAGCTCAGCAACATGCTAGGCTGCTAATCAGAAAGTCAAACATCTTACATTGAGATGCAGGTTTTCAGAGTAAGATGAAAAATACAAGGAAGAGGGTAGAAAAAGAAGCTTTAAAGTCTGTCAGTATTAGGAAACTACTCATTATTAATTCTCTGCTAATCTCAAACACTTGCTTCTTGATACTTAATATATTGTACCTAACACTGTAATCAGTGGTTTTATTAAAAATTAAAGGTAGACTATCTTTTTAAAATATTAGGCTGAATTTAATTGACGGGAGAAACCTGCTAGATTTCCTCATTAATTTCATGTTGTCAGTTATTTAACTATCTCCTAGCCATTAAAAATAATTTCAGCATCTCTCCTTCTTGAAACCTCTACTTTCCTGATGACTGATTTGTCTTCACTATATTCTAGAACACTCTTAAATTACCACATATTAGAAAACATGTATTCTTTTCAAGAACTCTAAAAATTCTTCATTGACAACGTACCTTAAGGAACACAGGTATTTATTTACTATGGATAAGGGAAAGGTTTTGCCTTAGTTCAACTGACTGAAGCACAGCATGAGCTCTGAGAGAAATCATTCCCCAAATATCCAGCTGTTCTCACTGCTGCAGGATGGAGTTGAGCAGTCCTGCTTTGATGTTTGTGTCACTCCAGGAACTGACCTGCAGGCTGAGCCAGCCTTTTCTCGGCACTGAATTAAGCTATCCTGGCCATTATGCTATGGGTCAATGACCAAGCAGGAGCTGTCATCAAGCTCCACTCTCCTTATCCTCCTCTTTCGTCCTGTTCAAATCCCATGTATCTTTCTCTTAAGAGAAGCTGGATACAGTTCCCAAATATGGTCACATCACACCAGAGAAGAGCTGCCAAAGAACCAAAGGTTCCCCTGTTGGTACAAGGATATATTTTACAGCAGTATGGCAAGTCTGCAAACCTAGACCCTGTAGATGTATTCTGGGCTATGAATAAATGTAGCATTTTGCTCCTGAAATTATAATCCAGATTCTCATATACTTTTTTAAATGAAAAGTTTCATAAACATAGCATGTTAAATTATTCCACAAGGGGTTTGGTCCAAAACTCACCTTTCTAGTTTCTAGCTGAGCTTCTTCTTGGCAGCACTCCCTGCAGAATGGATCCAACTGATTCAGATTGAACTGCCCAAGAAGGTTGCAAGAACTGCACAGCAAGTTACTGGAGAAGCCCAGCTCTCTGCAAGCTTCTGATGACAACTGTGCTTTATAAACACTTACCTGAAAGTCAATACAATGTTACACTTTAGTATTAATTTTTTTTTTTAAAGATGACATTCAATGCTTTAATGATTAGAAAGAACAAGTAAGTCTATTGGCGGCTGTTTTACAGAAATGCCTTAATGGTCAGCCTAAGGGTTCAAAACACCACCCTATTTTGAAGAAGCGTCTTACACTAACAGGGAATTCCAGATACTCATAATATGTACATTTCAAGGTATCAGACCAGCCAAAATTAATTTATATACACTTCTGATAACTCTACTGCTTTCCTATTGCTAATTCCAAGTTAAGAAAAAACCCAAAGGTAATGAATCAGCTGAAGTGCAAATGGCTACAGCTTCCCAAAGCCTCCTCTTCAAAAAGAATTTTGGTAAGTTTCGTATCACTGAGAACACTCTTGGAAAGTAATGTAACAGCTAAGCTCAGGAAAAACACAACCAGGAAGTGATGAAATTAACCAAACTGCTCAAAAAGACATACAGGTAGGATTTTAATTTCACGTTTGCATTAATGTTACAGGAAAATTGCATATACTATAAGTGGAAGTGCAGATAAAAACCTGCAATTCTGATTTATTAGCAATACATTACAATAGGCAATTCAATTACATGGCTTCTATGTAAAAAAACAGTTCTGCTTTTTATGGGCAGCAAAAATAACACAACCAATCACAACACTTAAATGATCTTTGGGTTTTGTTCTCATAGAATCACTAAGGTCGGAAAAGACCTCTAAGGTCACCATTGAGTCCAATCATTATCCCAGCACCACGGTGTTCACCCTCAAACCCTGTCCCAAGTGCAACATCCACATGCTTTTTGAACACTTCCAGAGATGGTGATTCCACCACTTCCCTAGGCAGCCCATTTCAGTGCCTGACGACCTTTTCAGTGAAGAAATTATTCCTAATATCCTATCTAAACCTCCCCTTGTGCATCCTGAGGCCATCTTCTCTCATCCCATCACTTGCTACTTGGGAGAAGAGGCTGACCCCCACCAGGCTACACCTCCTTTCAGGCAGTTGTAAGACTGGTAAGTTCCCTCTGAACCTCCTTTTCTCCTGGCTGAGCCCCTGCAGTTCCCTCAGCTGCTCCTCATAGAACTTGTGCTCCAGGCCCTTCCCCAGCTCCACTGTCTTTCTCTGGACTCACTCCGGCACCTCCATGTCTTTCTTGTAGCAAATTCACATTCCCACTTTTCTACACATGGATTTCTCACACCTTGGCTTAAGATCTTCCCTTCCAGCTGCTTGCTTTGGAGGGGAAAAAGTGAGAAAGGAAATTAAGAAAGGAGAGAAAGAAGGCAGCTTTCCCAGATGCTTTTCAGTCTGGGTAAAAGACCTCAGGCAAACCCTGCTACATCCAAAGCACCAACAAAACAATCAGCACCACTGTGTTAAGAGATGAGTGACAGGGCACCAGCAAACTCAAATGGATGATAACAGACCAAGACTCAGAAGAGTTATGCTGGGCCAAACAGAAAAGTATACAAGAAAAAGTTTGTCATTCAGCAAAACAGACTTCTCTTCACATTCACATATCATCTAATCCATGCAGCACACCCAAGTAAGGCAGAGACAAAACCCATTTCCTCTGCTGAAGTGGCCAACCTACAGCTGAACGAAAGACATGCCACTTACGTGAGACAGAAAATATTACGGATTGGGAATTGGTAGAATACATATTAAGTGCCTCATTATTCTGTTTCTCTGTATCTGCTAAAAAATTAAGAGTTAAAGCATGAACAGAGAAGTATAATACACAAAAAAAGCTATTCTGAAATCACTATTCTGTCAGGCAGAAAGCTATTTTTCTTCTTCCTACACGTCACTGTATAACAAACAGGCAAGCAAAAATGGAACCCTGTTCTACTGGAATAATTTATCTTTTTTTAGTATTTTTACTAAGGTATTTAGTTTTTTAAGTATTTAGCATTTATCTTTTTAAAATAGTTATCTTTTCTGAGGGATACTGACAATAAGAAATACAACAATGGCACAGTAGTATAAAAAGCTCCTAAGGAGCATTCCAAACACTGCCTAAACTACATTTTAGCTATTGTTCACTTACTAAATTATTGATGGTAGCAACTAAAACTATTTTCTTGCACCCTGCTGCTTGCCATCCACCCCTTTGAAGCTTTATTGTAATCTTTTTACCACTTTTGAATCTGTTCACCTTGGAGCAATAACTGGGCTACTGGCATTGTCATTTTGCTTCTAGCAGACTCAATCCTCACACCTTTGCCCAGCAGAACCCTACACAATCCACGAATGTAAGGCCAGTACTCTCCTGAGGACTTTTTTTGGCTTGTGTGTGTGAGAAAGAACCAACCAAAACATTAACAGTGTATGAAAATAAGTAAAGACTCCTTTACATGGCAATTCCTCACTCAAGCGGTTTTGGTTACACAGAAAGCTCCAAGCACCTTGAGAATAAAACTACAGAGAGGTAAAGGAAAAAATAAATAGAAGAAGGTTTCACTCCCTGAAATTTTTCCTCAATTTTTAGTACTTTAACTATCGTATTATCCTGGAACACTAAATATACTAATTATAATAGATGTCTCTGACTGGGACTGGAAAAAACCCCTCGCACTTCAGAAGGTAAATTCCCACTAGAACAAGATCATTTCAGCTATTTAGCAAGTGATGCGCCTCTTTTCATCAGCATTTTCTCCTTCCAACTTTTGACTTCAAATACACGTTATACTGTTGCTTTGTTTTCACAACAAATAATTTACTATATTAAAACAAAGGCAGCACCAATACAAACTGTTTTAGGAAGAAGGCGGAAGCAAAGCCCAGCCTCTGATATGGAAAGCAAAAGAAGCGGCCACGGCCGCAGGAGCGGGAGGAGACGCCTGCGCCTCCCGCACCGGGACACGTCTCACTTCGCCTCCCGCGCCCTCACACCCGCTCCTTCTCTCAGGAACTGCAGCCGCGCTCAGCCCCGAGAGCGAACGCGCCGGATCCGGCTCTCACCGCCTGCAGGCTCAAGAGCCAGCAGAGCCAGCGCCGCCCCAGCGCCCCCAGCTCGGCCGCCGCCGCCATCTTGGTGCCGGAGCGCCCCCGCCAGCGCCGCCGGGGGCCGCGGAAGGACCTCACCCATCGCGGGTGACCGACACACCGCCTGATGCGGGAGAGCACAGAACTTGCTCCCAGCCCCCGGCACCACAAGCAGAAACAGCTAACCCAGAATATCTTCTGGAATTCTAGAGCAAAGATATTTTAGTCTATTCAGAGCAGTGCTTCGCAGTGAGGCTAGAAGAACTGCCGTTCCCCAACACTGGTCGGGCATTGCGGAAACAACCCTGAATAAAGCCCTTTCCCCTTTCTTGGGAACGTCTGCCAACCGGCACAGCGGCCCCCAGCCGGGTGACTGGCAGCCGGTCTGACAAATAGCATTGCGCGTTTCCCAAGAGCCGGGCGGCCTGTGCCCAACGAGGATGGGTGAGGGGGCGGGACCTCAAGCAGCGCCTTCCAATCAGGAAGGGACGCATGTAGGCGGGACATCGCCTCGCTCCAGCGGCTCAGAGTAGCGGGGGAGGCGGAGTCAGCATCCGGGGGCGGGGAGATTCCGGTGACGGGCCAATAGAACAGCGAAGGGGCGGGGCCGTGGCTGCACCGCCCAATGGCGGGGGCGCGGGGCG
>VYXC01010640.1:855820-1032659 GCA_013397175.1 Platysteira castanea | reverse complement strand
CGGGCGCGGCCGGGGCGAGGTGTGGGGGGCGGCAGAGCCGGGGGCTGGAGGAGCACGGCCGGGCTGGGGGAGCGCCGCCGGGCGCTGCTCCCGCTGGCTCCGGGCGCTGCCGTGCCGCCGGCGCCACGGGACCTGATCGGCGCGGGCCGGCCACTCTGCAGAAGAGGCTGTCCGCGGCAGCCTTGGCCTCTGAGTTCATCTGTTTGTTCTGCGAGATCAAGAGACCTGTGAGAGGTCAGTGCTGGGAAGACAAACGTGTCTGTAGTGTCTGAACGGGTTTTGTCAGAAGAGCCGCGGTGCTCAGCCGTGGGCAGCAGCGGCCGGCCTGCCTTTGCCTCCTCAGGCACCTGGCGAGGGAGGAGAGCAGCAGCCGTGGTACCCAAACTGAGGCTGGTTCTGCTGCTGCTGCAGCGAATTACCATCTTCTTCACATCTGATTTCTAATCCAGACGTTTTACTAGCGCTTGGCACTGAAATGGAAAGCATGGTGTAAAGAAAAGAAAGCTGAAGATATTGATCTTAATGATAAACGGGTAATTTGTTTCACTTTCATTTAATGTAGGTTGTTATTTTCTGCATTTACTGAGTGTAGTTAGTGATTTCCTAGACTGTCACAGGGCTGTACTTAACTGAATAGCGATGAACTAGAAATCTCTTCGTGTAAAATTTCTTCTACTTTTCCTACCTTTAAAGGGTATTTTTAGAGTAATATCTGCCTGGTAGGTAACATCTTACTACTTTGTTGTACATAAGGCTGCAAAACTTGTAAAGATTTTATGTTGCTTAATTAGGAGTCTCCAGGATGTGAAAAAACACCATTCTGAACCGAGGTTGTGATGCCTAGGAGTTGTGAAAACAGGGCTCTGAGACTTCTGGTTTATAGAAGACTAGGAACTGGTTTGCAAACGCTGTGGATTTGCTTTCTCATATTATTTGACTGTACTAAGATATTTAGATTATTAACAATAGTTAATAGTGTAAATTTAAGTTTGTAGGAAGAAAAGTGCACATCATGTTCCTTCTGGTGTTAACAGTAAAAGTGGATTTGAGTGACATGGGAAGTTTAACAATGAGTTTTTAACAGAGTCCACATAACTCAATGTTGAGCTGTATGAATGGCATTGGGATTTTACTTCACAACATTTCTTTTCCCCTTCACTCTCTCTGAACTGCATATTAGAGATTAGGACCCTGGAAATTGCAGAGGTTGACTGCTTGAGTTGAGGGAGCCCCTTACTCTACATACTTTTCAACTGAAAGTTCTTACCAATTATAATCAAGGCATTTTTTTTGCAGGGTCTCAATAACTGTAAACAAACATTTGAAGAAGAAAATGAATGAAATTGGAAGATAAAGCAAGCAAGAGTTCCCATAGTGCTGAAGGTTCAGTGGTATTTTGTAAACATCTGCTTTAAAGTGGTTCATAGCGATGGCTTCAATGCTTCTCTTGCTGACAGTGTGTGTTACTTAAGGGAGATCTACCTCCTGGCATGGAAAGAATAACATAATGTGTGTGAGAATAAAGAATTTTGCTGGTAGAACTTCTTTCTCCTTAATATATATGCAATGTACATGTTTAACTTATGTATTTAGAAGATTAAAATACTCGTACTGCTTTGGGACAAGAATCGTCTTCTGCTGATTTTATTTCTTAAGGAAAAGAGAAAACTATTGTAAAGTTTCTTAAAAGTAAGATGGAAAGATTTGCTTTGTGTGCAACTTACTAGTGACTCTCCAGAATCTGTGGAAGGAAGGGGAAAAGGAGTTTCTGCAGCAGCTTTGAACTAGGATTCCTTTTTTTAGTGTGGGAGTATGCTTTGTTAAAAAGCTTCCAGCTGTCTGAATGTCTCCCTTTTCACATGTTTGGTATGTATTTTATGACTAGCAAATATGATGATAAAAAAAACAGGTGTAATGAAACCTTAGTGATTGGTTATATTTCTACTGAACTGCATTATGGAAAATTATTTTCTTCAAATCAAAGTAACTAATTGGCCTAATGCACTTGAATGCCAGTTTTTCTTCCTGCCCCCTAAAAAAATGGTATAGGTGTGTGTGAAGTGATACTATAATTTGAGGGTAAGGACAGAGTAGCTCTTTTCATCTTCCAGTTGTGTTTCAGTGGGTGCTTTTATGTCGGAATTCTTGTTGCACAGCATTTGGGAACTGGGTTTTGAGCTATGCCGTGTGTTTGCATTGATATATCATAGGATAAACTGTCGTCTTGGGAAGTTCTTGTAAGAGTTGGGCATTGGCTAGGAAAACGAGATGACTTCAGATTTGGTAGGAAAATAATTGTGCAGTCTTATCAGCAGTTCTAAAAATGTTCAGCTATACTTTCGGACAGAAAGGGCTTTATTCAGTTCCTTCACATATGAGCAACTCCAGATTCTGTAGTGAACAGTTGGGGGCCTTAATTTCAGTTTAATAATGTAAAATATCTTGCCTGTAAGGTTAAATTGGGACATGTTGCTGAGTGAAAAAAGAGTGGGAACCGCTTTTTTTCTGTAAGACTTTATATGGGTAAACTCGGTCACCTTGGCAAACTTTCCTAAGTTGACAAGTATAAGACGTAAGCAAATGCCTATCACAAATGCTGCTGCCACTTTTTGTGACAAAATCCTTTAAAAGGGTATTGGTAAACCTGTGGGCTTTTTTGTATGAAAAATAACTTCCTAATTTAAAAAAAAAGTAAATCAGAACATTAATTTTAACTTCTTTGCAGCTCTTTACAAATATTTTGTAGTGGTGAGATCACAGAGTGTGACCAATTTGAAATACTTTTTTTTTTGGTGAGATTTGTACCTACAGCTATTAATCTTTCATACTATATTCACGTTTACATAGAAAATTATCATTCTCTCCAGACTAAGCTGTCCCTAATTGCCAGTGAGAACTTTAATGGTTTTATTTAAGCCTGGTGTAGGTATGTGTCCGTTAGCTCTAGGAATGCACAGCTCTAATAGAGAATATTGCACGTGAAAGGCAAGTGTTGAGGTTTCACTGTTGTTCCTGGAACAGAAGAACAGAAGTAATGTCTGACTGTCCCTTTTGGGTTTTGGAAGCCTACTGAGTGCAGGTCTGCCTTTGGTATAAACTGATCTAGCATTTAGCTTGTTTAATATGTACCATGCTATCTCCTGCATTGCCATTAGTATTTGTGGTGAGTTGGATCACAAAAATGATCCAGCTGCATGTAACCCATTCCTATCTTCTCTGCCCTCCCCAAGATTTTTTAATTTATTGGTGGGGAGAAGGAAGAGGGAAGTTCATACGTGTTCTGTTTCTTCTGTTAAAATAATTGTGTTCTACACCACCAAACACTAGAAGCATTTCAAGTTTGACCAGGGAAGTGGGAGAGGATTGAAGTTTGTAGGATTGATCAGAGAAGATGAGGGATAGTAGATGGAGAAGGATTGCTCTTTGATGGAGTGGAAATAAAGTACTAATGCTACTTCCTAGCATTTCAGTGATGTTTACATATTCCATTTGGAAAAAGTCTATGTCTGAGAAACATTATAGACCATAACAGGGAAAGCAAGGATTGAACCTGCTTCAGATCATGTTGAAAAACTTCTTAGCTGTAATATGGGAATGTTTCTTCTGTTAAGTGATAAACAGAATAATGGTTCATATCTATTAATTCAGCACTTGGAATTCAGTGTATAGACATCTGTCTATAAGAGATTAAGGACTCTAAAAGGAGTCCTTAATATTTTACTTTTTCTTTTTTTTTTTTTTTTGGTTAAAAGTAGTTTAATAATTCCAAATGCTAAGGCTCTTTTCCTAACCCCAGAAAAGACCATTTAATTGATGATTTATTGCCAGATTAAAAAAAAAATAAAGAAGGTAGTTTCTTAGCATCTGTGACGCTTGCTGGGGTAGTATCTTTCTAAGCACTGTGTGTACCTAATAAACCACTGTTCCCTTGAGGTTAAAGGGTTTAACTTCCTAATGATTAAGTCTTCTGCTTTATGGAAATACAAGATTTTCTGCGTTTTTGGGATGATGAAATGATAGACATTTCGTGTTTCCTTTATTTAGAAATAAAAACATCTCCTGTCGGTAGGCCTGCCTGTTGCATGTTGTTGGAAAATCCCTCAGAAAACTTACTAAGTTGTCTGTTCTAATATAGCATGCATGGTTCCTTAGCATAATGTTACTTAAAATTGAGCATTTATAAAGAGGGACATTGGACATTTATAAAGAGGAGTTTGTGATTGTTGGCAGGTCTGGCCACACACAGCTAGGGAAATAATTTCCTAGATTTTATTTAAATATTTCCCTGTTACCCAGTAGTAATTATTTGCTACTGAGTAGCTCAAGGCGTTCCTTCAGAAGCTGTTTTATTGTATATTGGCTTTCCTGAAATAAGAATTGTAATTCTGCTTCCTTAGTATGTCTCCATCCAGCTGAACTTTCTTCCACTTAGTCTTGCTGGTTTTATCATACTTTTTCACTTGGTTCCCTCTTACCATTCCCTTTCACCATGCCTCTGGTTGTCCCAGACAGTTTCAGAATAAATTTTAAAGTACTCCCATACTATGATTGTACTTCCCATTGAAAACTGTGATATTGAGCAATTGTATGAATTTTGTTTTACTTTTTATTTACGTTGTTGTTTCTGTTTTTATATTTCTTTAGAACTTCTTGGGAAATAAATGTTGCAGCTGTTGGTGTTCTATTTTCTGTGAAATTTGTAATGTTTGAACTTTGACTGGTACAGAACTGTGCACATTCCCAAGCACATACCAATGCAGCTCAGACTTGCTAATGGGCTCTGTGACTTGATCTCACCCCTTTTTGCTGATACCTCAACAGCTGGTTCTAACACAGGAAATAAGAGGCATAACTTTTAAAAATACCTTTCCCCTTCTGAAAGGCTGCATGCGAGAAACTTTAGTATTGTTGGACCTAGTTGCAGGCATCGCGCTTTTAGTGAAATAACTTGGAGAATTGGTGATGTGCTGAGAGCTGTGCCTTCACTTCTAATAGCAGATGCTGTGCTGAAGAGTTATCTGGCAGGGGGATATTTTTGTTAGAGATATTTTGAGGGCAGTTCAAAATAGACATGATATGGACTTGAGAAATCAGAAGAAGCACTTCCAGTCCCTCCCAGTCCCTCCAGCCATGGACAGTGGATGAAGTAATGATCGGGTAAGGCACTCTATCTTTCTGGATTCTCTGTTGAAGAAGGCCAGATTTGGGCTAGTACATACCTGTCTATGTTACTTAATGAGGCATAAATTTAAGTTGAAGAGCACAAAGAACTACAATACCATCCTCCATGGAAATCCTGGAAAAGAGACGTGTTTGCAATCACCTCTTTAGGATAGAAAAGACTTGTTGGACAGTCAGAGAAATGTGAGTACCATGTTCTTCTTCATCGTGAATTAATGCAGTATGAAGAATTGGTAATGGTAGCTATGAGGTAGCTTAGCTGTGAGTTCAAGGCTGACAACCTCAGGAGAAAGTGTTCAAAGGAGTTCTGTTTCCTGTTCTTCCATATCATTGTTTTTCTACGTAGGAAGATAGATTGGGTTATTTCAATAATGAAATACCTGGCAGGTTTTTGTACTGTGCTTAGCACTCTAAAGGGAAAAGTGGTAACACTGCTGAAAATCAGAAAAAAATACATTTGATGCCTTTATTTACTCTGTGCTAAAGCAACTAAAACAACAGCGTTATGGCATAATGGCATGCCAGTACTCACTCTGTTTTTCTTTTCTTCTATTTTCTACTTCTGAGCATGGCAGAAGTAAGTAAAATTCTCACATCTGCAATACACCTCTGAAGTCCAGTGATTGGAAGTTCCTATGACCTTTTTTTCCCTTGGCTCTCACTGGAGGCTACTATATATATACCACCCGTCCAAAAGAGACCTTGTGAAACTACATAAACCTTGGATTTAATATAACAGATGAAACCATTGCTTTCCAGTTTATCATGGTCGCCAGGGGAAGTTGTGGATGCCCCATCCCTCGGAGTGTTTAAGGACAGGCTAGACAGGTCTCTGAGCAACCTGGTCTAGTGAAAGGTGTCCCTGCCCATGGTAGGGGGCTTGGAACTAAATGATCTTCCAAGTCCCTTCCAACCCAAGCTATTGTGTGATTCTATATACATGTGAAGTCAAATAAATTGTAAAATTTTTTTTTCCTCCTTGTTTCAGAAAACTGACATATTTGCAGCTGGATTTTTTTTTCTTTTTTTTTGCATAGCTTTGTATTGCCACTGGCTGTTGAAGTTAGGGACATTTGAGCAGTTCATGAACAAGTAATTTCCATATCTACTGACTGGCAACCATGAGTCACCCACCGTTAGACTTACTCTGGCCAGACTGGTCTTGTCTTCTAATAATGAGCACCTTCCCTCAAATTCTTGCTTCTCCTTAGGAAATAGATGGCTTTTGCATATGGAATCCTCCATGTATTATCACTTCAGTGGATCAAAAGACAGTCTTTTTGTGTAACTGTGTGCAATCTGTAGTTTTTGTCACTTATCTAAAGTGTATTTAAACCTTGTCAAAGCAGTATTAAAATAGTGGTAAGAGTTGTGCTTGAAATCTGTTTATGTATCTGAAATACTAGCCTGGCAAGCATAATGAAAGTTCCATGCTGTAGAAAAATAGCTGAACCAATACGTGTATTTGCATTATTTTTTCAACTGGAAATAAAAGACTGAGTGAAAGGACTCCAGTGCTGAGAGAGGCATCTGAAATTTGGCCAGCTGGCTGCAGCCTTTCATAAATATGTACAGACTCTTAGCTGCAGTCTGGGGGACGGGCAGTGTCTTTTTCAAACCCTCAGCTTCATGTGGTGCTCAAGCCCATCCATTGTGTTGGAATCACCCACTCCCCTGAAAACCTGTGACTCTGTGAAGTTGCTGTGTTCAAAGCCCAGCATCTTGAGAATGGTGGCATTCAGAGAAATCTCCACCCAGTTGGGAGAGAAAAGCAAACCTCTTTCCTTGCTGGAATTGGCCCAGCTGGTTCTTTATTCCCTCCCCAGCTCCTCTCCACTTGACCTGTTAAGTTTTGGAGAACTCGAGTCCCTCCATTTGGCATTCCTGTCAGTAATTGTCTGTATCAAAATAACTGCTAGTGGTGATTATAGTTGGTATGCACAGGCACTTCCCTAAAGATACCAAGTCTCAGTACTCATGGAAGCATTCCTGTTGCACAGATTTGTATGGTTCTGTATCAGGAATATGCTGACAATCAGGCCATCAGTGTTACTGCAGGATGTGCCCATGAGTGTCAGGGCCTGACTTAATATTGAGTGTCTGTATGTTAGCAAGGAATTATTTCATTGCTATAGTTCAACTTTTTAAGGCTATAAGAGCATACTTTTACCATACAGGTGTCATTTGCAAATGTGTCTGCAGAAAACGTAACTGCATCCATGTGTCTTTTTATAGTGTCTATTATTCAGCATATTATTGTTGTCCTTACTTTGCAATATCCTTGTGTCATCATGGCTTCAATAACATTACTGCTATAATAATTATTATTTAACCTTTCTGCTAGTGATCAAATCCATCATGAGTAGTTAGAAGTCTGGGGCAGTGAAAGAATTAATAAGATAATTAAATTACAAAAAGTATTTGGAAAGAACCTTTCTATCACTTTGGCCCAGTCTTTGTCTTCCTTCTTCATGTCCATTTTCTATATCTGGTTACAGTTTAAAATGACAGCTGACATCCTTCTTTTACATCAACTTGCTCTTTAATTCTGAATACTAATTTGTGTTGAAACATATGTAAAACTTAAGTGCTGTTTTGATAAAACAGCTTTTGATGATTTTGAAGTGTTTATGCAAACCTTGTGCGTAATTGCTGTAAAACTGTAAAGAGTGTGGGGATGGGTTCTTAGGTTCCTTAAATTAAAATGCATATATTCTCCGTTTACTTCTATAGTGACTTTTCTCTCAAACAATCTTATTTTCTTCTTCTTTTATATATATATATAAAAATACATAGGTGAAAGTGTGGAGTATATAAATTTATGATGTACATAATCCTATGAAATATAAATATGCTCTGTGTATATATTCATCATACATCTGTATTTTCTGATGTAATATAGGACTGATCTTTCTTGCATGACAGATTGAAAGGCAGTAGCATTTCATTTAACTTTGAAAAAAGTGCAAAAAGGCTCTTGAGAATATGAAGGAACTTGGAGATATGAGAGCAGTTGGACAGAGGTTATACTTACGAATCTCACTTTCTGCAAAGTGAGGAGGGGGATCCAGTTTAATTATTTTTTTTCCCCTTGAATCTTCTCCCTGTGTATCTTTGCACTTTCAGTATTTCTGTTATCTTTTTTTCTGGATATATTGTTGTTGAACATATTCAGGACAATTGCATAAATAGCGTATCTGTATTTTCATTGAAATATTTGCATTTCCTTACATTAATTCTGTGCAGGGTTTTGGAGGAATATAATAAGTCTCTTTTTTCAAAACATGGAATTTGCAATGAGTTTTAATATACTAAACCTTAATTGGTTATATTATATTGGAGTTGATATTGATCATTCATTCTAAGCAAAAGATTGCACTAATTCTAAGAAGGATTTAGAAATTTAGAGTAAAAGTAAAAAGATAGGATGGGAAAATGATAGAATCTTATTCTGACACATTAAATAGACAAAAAATTGTTTCCATAATGAAACAAAACACTCTTGAGATTTTGGCTCCCTTAGCATTTGAATGACAGATGTAAACTGAGGAGAAGATACATTTTTGGATGATGCAATTTAAAAGTTTTTATTCTTTCAAGAAACGGGGATGAATTTTTACAAAAGCTGAGTCCAGCCATGTCCTTCCGCTGTCTGCAGTAGAACTACTATGTCACAGAGTTTGATTCCGGTGCTGAAGGACGAAAACACTGTATGTAGTCTCCTGACCAAAACACTCTTGAGCACAAGCGTATGATCACTTTTTGAAGATGTGGTTTTATACCTGGCACACAAAATAGCTTGTATGAGGATCAGTATTTTTGGAAACAAAACCATAATGTCAGGTTTTTTTATATGCTGGTGTTCAATGAAGTATTTCATTGGTAGAATCCTATTTCAGCTGCACTCTTGGTGAGAACTTCAGAGCCCAGGTTTTTCAGCATCTCATTTGTCAGTAAACCTTCAGCAGTGTGCACTCTTAAAGTGTGAAAAGATACTTTCCTGGCAAAATACCTACAGTATAATACTGTTCTTGATACATTATACTATGAACTGAGATGACTATAGCACTAAAATACTTTCCCTTAAGCAAATTAGTGCCTTTGGGAATATTAAATATCTTATCATTCCCTCTCCCCCCCTTTCTTTTTAATTTAAACCAAACAGAAGACTCTTACAAAGCCGTCCTTATCTGAGAATAATTTAGTCAGTTTTAATAGATTTTTTGGCAGATTAACTATTTTGTACTAAGTTTGTTAATTCTGCCAACAAGGCAAGCTTTTGAAGATAAGTAGCTAATAAATAGTTTGCTGTTTTACGATGAGGTGATTAGATCTTGCTGTCCAATTTGATGACTTCAAACTGGGATATGTTTCCAGGTCCATATAGGTCCATATCCCAATAGTGGGATTGGACCAAGTATGTTTCTGAACTCCATTTCACTTAGAAAGATAGCATTTCAAGAGTGGATGTATATTTGCTGTTCAAAGACTTCTTGTCATAAAAATGACCTTTTAGTGTATAAACATTTAGTAGGAATTGGAATGTTTTGTAATTTTACTGCCTTTCTATTTTTATCCAAACAAATATTTTTTTAAATAATTCTAGGTGACTCTCCCTTTGCTGTCCACATTGTTAATCCAGTGTGCTAATTGCACTGCTGCTGTTGGTTTAAGTGAGGGCAAAACTTGCTCCGGTATTTTCTCAGAGCCTCTTTAGCTTTAAAATTAACTTCAACAGGAATGTATTTAATACTTCTGTTTGATAAAGCTATAAAAAATACCCTATACAATTTCTGGCATACTGCTTGATTTATACCTGTAAACAAGGACTTACTGTCTGTGTTGAATGTGTATGCAGTGGTTTAGATGTTTTCTGCTATGAGAAGTACCAGAATGCCTTACTTTCTGGTGGGCTGGTAATACTTATTCTAGTCCTTGAACTGCCCCACGAGCATGCATTCTGAGCTGAAAGCACAGGCTGAATGACTAGAAATACCTGTCTAAGCTTGTATTTAAACATAGCAGTGTTTATGACCTGTCATGTTTGATAGAGTCTTGAATTTTATCTTTGAAACTATTCAGTGGCCAAAGCAGTTAGGGTTATGTAAAGCCTTCTACACAGAATTCAGTTGGAGCTGCTTTTATTAAAAAATCTTGCATTTTGAGCAAAGATTTTGGAATTGTTGATGAAGTAAAATTGCTACCAGTCATAGAGGGGCATAAGAGGGCTGGAGAAGTCACAGATGAGCTATTGAAGTCAGCAGAAGATGCATAAAGTGTTCTCCCAGCAGTGTGCCTGACACTGTGGGAGGGTATCACCCCACTGATAGCCAGGGTAGCAACCAGAGCTGTACCCAGCTCCTCCACCAGCAGGAACGAGAGCTTGGAGCATGAAGTTAAAGCACTCTTGATTTCAGCTGAGTTTAATGCTTTGGGTCTTGAGCTGCAGAGATGGCGTATGTTTGCTTCTGGACAGGAAAGGACAGACATCCCTTCATCCAACACAGAAAAAGATGGTACAGGGTACTAGTCAGGCTTTCTGGTTATTCCTGAGGCGTGTTACGTGAATTTGGCCTAAGGGCAAATTTATCTTGTAATCACGTGGTCACCCATAGAGGAGAATATTAACAATTAACTTCTATATACCTGTAGAGGGTAAGAGAAGAAAAAAGGATGTGTATGTGAGGATCAGTGCAACTTTTGCAGTTGTGAGCTATCCACAGTCTTTCTTATCCCAACAAAAAGCCAGTGAGTGTTGGGGAATATGCTTATTTTCACAGCTGGCTTCACTCTAGTTTAACGCTCTAAAAATGTACTTACTCCTGATTCCTATTGCCTTGTCATTTACCCTCTACAATGCCATTAAACCCTTGTCTACTTTCTGATATGAAAAACCAGCATAAAACTGAGGTGTCGGTTTAGCACAAAGAAATGATAAACAGCAAAACATTTAAATGTATCCTCTTCTGGTTTTCCTGTCTGTGCTTTCCAAACCATACTCTGAAAAATATGGTCTCGCTGACATGCTTGTGGGGGCATTTTTCTAAATATTTGTGGTTGCTGGAGCAACCCAAAGCATTGTTTCTACTGATTTTTATGTGCCTACTTAAGTGTGATTGCATAGTGCAGATGGCAAGGCAGTCTGATTATGAGAATTAAGAAAGAGAAATAGATGATAAATTATTCACATATCAAGTGTAAAGAAAAAAAAAACGTGTGAAGGAGGAATAGAGATATTGAAAGATATTTGGGGTTTTTTTCCTTGTATTAATCCATAATGAAAAGCCCTTGGAAACTGAATGACTAAGGAGCATTAGTGGTGATTATGTGGAGGTTTTAAATATGTGCACACTTTGGGGGGTGGAAGCTTGTGTCAAGGTTGCAGTTGAAAGCACATATTGTTTTGCAATAAGTAATGGTAAATAAATTTCTTTAACTGGTGCTATAACATATTCATACAAGATAGTTGTTTTGATGGAAGTGATGAGAGAAGGTTTTAAATGTTAAGTGAGATTGAAATTTTAGTTTTCAAGAATGAATCCAGGAAAATGATAAAGTTTTTTTAGACTTGCTTCTTCTCATTGTATATCTTAAAACAGTGTGCAAATAAAAATAACACATAATGTGCTTTTTAAGTATGAGAAAGCCTGCTAAACATCTGACAACATGACACTTAAGCAACAAAACCTGTCAAGTATTTATATAGCAGCAGGAATATGAAATAAAGTGATTGTTCCTACATCTCTTTTACTTAATATATATTAAGTATTTGCAAGCAAATGTAGACATAAGATGGCACTCTAGAGATAACTACTATGCAAGAGAAGCCTATATGAACATCCTCTCAGCCAGAAATTGGTTTGGATGAGTTTTCTGGCCTTGATGGAATTGCTTATCTACAAACTCTGCAAATTCTGTTAAAGTCCTTCAACCTTTGCTGTAACAGGTTCCACAACTAAATAGTGACCTGAATTGGCTTTTCTATAGAAAAATGCCTAGTACTTAAAAATACAGATCAGGCAGAACTACCAGGTAGTTTAAAGCTTTACCACTGGATAAGTACAGACATAAAACCATGGAAAGAAATTGTTCTTTTTTCGTTTGCTCAAAACCTTGTTACAATGAATTTGAGGAGCTGAAAAGCCTGTAATGTTTGAGGATCAAAATGCATTGATTTCAAACTTGGCTAATCTTGTTCTGTTGTGTAGTTTCAGTTGCATCCTTCGTAATTTTCCTGTGGTATATAATATATATTTGATTTTATGCACCTGTATGCTGTCCAAAACGGAATATGGGAACATGGTGTATGATAATGAGTTGTCTGTGTGTCCTTGTCCCAGGGAGATCCTCATACAGGTTTTGAGTGTTTGGTTTGGTTTCAGAACACAGGATCCTGGTTTTGGGCAATTTGTAGGTAGAAAGAACTTAATGATTTGAGGATAATTATTTTCTTAAGTTTATTATCACTGCTTCCTGTTTGATCTAAATGCATGGTCAAAGTTAGCTAAAAGTATCGTGACGTTCCTTGAAAAGCACTTAAATTATTACCAAATGCAAAGTTTTTAGAAGGTCTATCGTCCAAGAATTGTTAGCGTGTCAGAGAGCATATGAAGTAGTTGCCAAAGGCATCCTTGGTAAATGTAGCTGTTTTTCTCTGACAATTTCTTTAGAAAACAAGTAAGTTTGCTCTTTTCCAAACAATGACTAAGCTTACTGCAATCATTACACATCTTAGTGCTATTGTTTTATTGTACACCGCTACCTTGACAGCAGTAGTGATCTTATAAATGTAAAAGTTGGTTAGGCTTTTATTTTTTAAAAATTTCTTTTAAATAAAAAATAGCCTGATATAAAACATCCTGAATTGCACTTTAGTACTTACTAAGCATTCTGTGTCTGTAACCTCCAGTTCTTGTCACAGAGTGCTTGTTACATGAAGTAGTTGTGTTTCCAAACTAGAGCCAGACTCACATTTTGTATGGGGTAGTAGTTAAAGGACTAACTAGATTCTTAACATTCTGAGTTTGAGTTTGAGGTAGGCTTGTTCGCTTGTTTGATCTGAAGGCTTATTTCAGATGAATTTAGAATACTCTGGGGTTTTGGGTTTTTTTTAATAAAGGGATTGCTATGACCAGAAAATGTCAGAGTAACTTGTACTTGAAAATTTTGTGTGGTAAATGCACATATTACAGATTATGATGGCAGTCTTGTGACTAGTGGGTTTTATTTTACAATAGTTGGAATAAAACTATGCAGTGACACCGTCTTTCATGATTGGTTGATAAAGAGCTAAACTGTGTGGGTGTAGAAATGACTGTTGGGTTTGGTGTTTGTTTTTGGGGGTTTTTTTGGGGCGCTGTGTTATTTCTGGGTTTTTTTACATGAACATCCAAGATGAACATTTTCTAATGCCAACTGCTGAAGTGACATTTTCTAATGAAAATTTAAGATATCTTGGTGTGAGTGGTCTACAACCACTGGATCAACAAAGTGCACATGACTTTCCTTGTTTGTGTGTTTTGTGGAAATTTTCCTTTTTATGCTTTGTGAGCCTTGGCTACAATGTTAGAATGAAGAACATTTTTATTGAGCTTTTTGCCATTTTACAGGTTAATTTGTGAACCACTGACTGAACATAACAACTTTTACAGACTATAAAGGGCAGCCTTGTAACATGGACTAACAATCAAATAAAACGGAGTCTGTTGGGCAAAGCAGTTTTCCCACGTTTTAAATAGTCTGTACATGAAGCAGGAGGAGGGTTGGGGCTGTAGGGACTTGTGATGATTCATAGCAATACAAGAGATGACGTGATGGCAGGAGGTTACTACTAATGGTGTGGGTCACTGTAGGCAATCAAGCATGGAAACCTTCAGTAGCTCTTCTGCCTCTACTCCCTCTCTCTGTGCAGTCAGAAGGATGTAGCTGATCAGCTTACGTGTGTGTGTGTAAATGACAAAGTCTTTGTATTTTTAAAATACCCAAAAGAACCATCCTAATACAGAAACAATGCAGTCTATGTGTTTGATCCATGTCCTTCACAAGTGTATTGCAGGTATATGACCTTACAAACTTATGTGTGTACAAAAAGGCACTGTTTGTATTTATATTTGAGTTTAAACTTGGTATTTCTTCATGAAATTTGATAAATGTTGCTATGAAGAGAAAACTATATTGATATTCTTATGTCACCTGACAGAAAACTGCTTAGTCTCCCTTACCCTGTTAAAGCTATGTGAATTAGGTTTGAATGAGCCAGGATGCTTACTCAGGCCACTGCAGCCTCTCTGGAACATGAACTTGGCTTCTCTAAGCCTGTTTCTGCCCAGCTGTTTGATCCACAGCTCACTTATGTTTCTGAAGTGCTGCATTTCTGATGCAGATTTAAGCATGAGTCTGTTCATGACGTGTGTTGTCCTGAAGTGACTACAAATAGAGATTTACAGGTCTTCTTTCTGTGTCATTTGTTCCATTGTACTTCACATGAAATACAGAGAAATTTCTTCCCTTGAAGTCCTGCAGCCATCCTTGTGCTGAGAGAATCTTTATAGTTGGACTTAAATGATTTAATGACATTTTTAGTTATTAGTCCATATAGATTGTTAATTATTTAATAAATTATGTTCTGTATGCATTGAAATAAAACCTTTATAGAGTTAGGTACATTTTATATTAATTGGAAGTAAGCCTATTAAACTAACATTTCAGAGGAGAGCGTATGTTTAGAAGACTGATAACTCTTTTGGGGTCAGTGAATAATTTCTGCACAGTACCTCATAATAAAATCATGCTGTTAAAGACTTTCCAATGTTTTAATGTGCATATGGACAAATATGTTATGCTTATTATTCTACTCCTTAAATAAGCAGTAGTCTGTCAGCCTTAGGAGCTCACTGGCTATTTCAAGAATTTAACCTGCTTTTGACACTTCATGGCTTTTTCCTGTGAGCAGCTTGAATGCCACTTACTCAGCAGTAAGTAAAATCAAATCAGCTTAGGAGAGCAGCATACAGTGAATGATGCTGGTAACAGAAAAAGCATGTAAAATTGCTTGTAAGATGATAACATTTCATAACATTCTTGAAAACAACCTCTCATATATTGATTTTTTCACATATTTTTTTATCCCCCCCGTGTCTGCAAATATGAAATGTAGTCTTTCAAGGAGTCTTATTTCTTCGTTGAAGACTTGCTATATTGATCTGAAACCACAGAACTGAAATTGATCATATTTTAACGGTGTTCCTTTTCTAATGACAATATATGGCCTTACGTTCAAGTGGAAAACTTGCTGCGGTATTTCTGTTACTGGAATTTGTGGGCCAGTCAGGCAGGGACTTCACTAAAAACCCCTTATGAGATATTGCAAATGGAATACTTCACTGACATCTGTGTGAATGGATAGCAGACCTTTGTAGACATGATTCATGGAAGCATACTGCCAACTTGCTTCAGAATAAAGTGATGGAAGAGGAGAGATATTGAATAATCCTGTACGAATGAATACAAATTTTTCTGGTTTCTTTTTGGTCTGGTGCTCTCACCTGTCCTTTTACCTCTACTATCATAAACCTGTTGCTTCAGAACATGGCAAAGTGTTTGTAATCCCTCAGAGGAAATGACTTTCAGTAACAAATAACTTTCAGTAACAAATACCATCTTAAGCTAATTTAGCCTGGGCACTCAAACAGCACTGTATATGCAGTAACATGCAGTTACTGTATTTTTAGGCATAACGACCTGCAGGGTGAGGATAAACAACTGAAAGATACCAAGAGTCTGTGCAAACTTGGCTGTAGGTAAGAATAGGAACTCACTAGGTCTAAGTCAATTAAAGAGCCTCTTCAATTTACAGTCGCTGAACAAATTTTTCTGTTTTGGAAACCACACAATATAAATTGAACATTAAATCAACAAATAATATAATTGTAGTTGTGTCTGCATGAACCATGTTTATAAATTCTACTGTAGTGAAATTTATGCCAGGAAAATGGGCCTCCAATGAAACAAACTAACAGAAAACCTATTATAAAAAACTCTGTTTGAAGTTTTGAAAACTTTAAATGTGTGAAATGGTTGTTCTTATCCAGTGCACACGAAAACCAGTTGGTTAATAATTTCACAAATGGTTGGGAACAAAAATGAGTTCAGGATGATGCACTCTTGTGTATCATAAATTCTTGCAGAAAGTGGTGTTATCAGGAGAACATAAAACACTAAACAGATGTACTGTTAATATACGAAATATAAAGGCAAGTTAGGCACAGACTTACTGAAATTAGGTAGGAACTGGGCAGTGAATTTGATATTCCTCCCCTTCCCTATTGCCTTTGTGGTGTTGCTGTGTTCACCCCAAAGAAATTGTTACTGTATGGTTTCACAGCACTTTGTCGGAGGAAGGACAGTGTTGCCACCATGCCGACTGAAACTGTATGGTCTCAACATTGTAACATTACATAGTAAAAGTTTTTCTAGCTATAGTTTCAACTGTAAAAAACCACAATTGCTTGACTAGTCTTCAAAAAAGCCACATGGTAGGGTTGGTTTAAATCTGGGGGATTTGGTGTCTTGGGAGGAGTAGACAGTTGTTAATAATAAAACTGATTATCTGGAGTATCCTTCTGCAATTAAATTTCTTAGGTTTTTAATGTAGTCCCACTGGATCCAGTAGTACCCAGGGAGTGCTTTTGCTTTTTTATTCAAGTGTATATGTATGTTTAAACCTAAATTCTAAAGAAGTCTGTTTAAAAAAACAAACAAAAAGTGCTGTTGCTTGGTAACATTTTTAATGTATTTTGAATAGTGGAGTTTAAGTCGTTGAGTGTTGGGGCTGTGTGGGCTTTTGAAAAATAACCACATAGTGTGACCTCTGCAGGTATCTCCTCATTTACATCTGATTTCTGCTCCTTGTAATGCTTTAGAGAGAGGGCTGAATGGTAGCTGAATGAGATTTGTGCAATTTTTTAAAAGTCTTTCTAGGTTGTTAATTAGCTAGGAAAAAATCTGAATCTTTTGAAGACTGTGATTAGAATTGTTACTTGTATATTTTACTGAACATTAATTCATTATTTGAACTTGTGATATGTACTTTCCTGTTTGTTTAGGGATTATTGTGCATTGTTTGATGATAATGAGCTTTTCAGGGAAAGAATCTCACAACACCAGGTGACTTGGTAATGGCAGGTGAAGCTCAATTTTGTCATATCTAAATGTATTAAGAGAAAAATAGTTACAAGCTTACATCTGTTAAATTCTGGATTGGCTATCCTCACTGAGGCAGGAGTTCTTGGGGTTGCAGAAGTTATTTCTATGGAAACTTCTGATCAATTCTCAACAATGGTCAAAAATGCATGTTAAAAACAAATGATGAACCACATGAGAATATTTTGTTTTCTACTGGATGCAGCAATTCTGCTGTGTTGGCCTTCCTTGCCCTTCATCATGGGAAAGGTTATAGCAAACTTGGAAAATATCTGTGACTGCTGAGAATAATTAAAGAAATTAAGCCTCTTTAACTCCCTTATGAAGTAGACCAAGGCTCATCAGACTTGGGGAAACATGTCAGAAAGGAATGGTAGGAGCCTGTAAGTATGGATAAAGTGAGCAAGGAATCCTTATTATAGAAGTAGCAGGAAACAATCAAAAATTAACTATTGCTTGATAGCCTCAGAAATGCTGAAACAAACTGGTGAACTGTAGAACACAATGCCACAGCATTAAATGATTATTGAAATGCTTAGAAAAACTAGGCATAGAAAAATAATTTATCTGAAAATTCATTAGTCTACTAAGTTGCAAGAAGGTGGGTGATGTTAAGTACATCAGGAGCATATAACCATGTGCTTGACCTGTTTTTGTCTTCTCCTGATGTCAGTTGGCCTTTGTCAGAAACAGGATATTAGAACCTTGGTCTGAACCAGTAAAGCTGTTAAGCTAATGTATGCACCAGGCCACTTCCCTTAAATACCATGTGTCCCTTAATGCAACTCCATTCATCCTTTTCAGGGTATGCCTGAGAACTCTTCAGAATTGTGTAGATTTATGGCTTTTGTCTCTTCAGAAGGCAGTTTAAGACTTCTGTTTATCATTAGTCACTTAAATTTCAAGCGAGATCTAGGCAAAGTTTTGTTAATCCATTTCTTCCAGGAAGGCATGCAGTCTTGTTTTGAAAATGTCATCAAGAAAGGAGCATTTTCCTTGTTCATTTGGATCCTTTCACTATTTCAAAATAAAGCCACAGTTTCTTAAAATCTGGACATGGTTGGTCTCATGTTACACCTACTAGTTCTCTGTACTCCCTCCTTACCACCCTGCAGTATTTTTCCCCTGTGAAGGTACTTACATCCTGTAATCATCTCACTTCTCAACCTGTGAAAAACTAAACACGTTGCATTCCCTAAGCTTTTCATTGTAAGGTACCTTTCTGATTCTTGAATCATTTTTATAGCACTTCTGTACTCTCATCGTTTTCTACCAACCACTTTAAAATGTGGACAAAAACAGTATGGAGTGTTTGAGTAGCAGGCTCCTCCCGGCCATGGACTTCATTGTTTTTCCTCTATTCTGCCCTCCTGACCCATCAGTGATTGCTTATGCAGCTGCAGATATGGCTGAAGTAGCCAGTTGTGTTAGCAAGATGCCATGTTCTGACATTTCCCACTTTTACTGAAATGAAATAGTAGATAGAACTTGGATAAAAGCAGCATTATATGAAATTGAAAGCAGAGAATTTATCATATTATCTCCAAACTAAAAATGCCAAAAAATATTTGCCTTCAATTTATTTGCTAGATAGTAGCAACTTAGTTTGTAATCAAAATACAGAGCTTTTAGTGTATGGAGATGATAGTATAACTACACCCCCCAAACTCTTTGAAGAGCTGATACTTGCAGTTTTTACTGATTTATTTTACTGGTAGGAAAATCTAGCATCTACCATCTATTAAATAGTGTGAATATATGTAACATGGAGTTTCTAGTTCCAGTCCAAACTATAGTTTAACTGGCATGAAGCCATACTTGTTCAACTCTGCTGCTTTTACTTTTGAGCTGTTTTCAGATTTGTCCACATGATATTCAGGGATTCAGAAGTATTTCTTTATAGAAGGCAAATCAGGAAAAAATCCAGATCTTAATTTTAAAGGTCTAAGTACCATTCAGGGAGTGTTTAAATGCATGTGAATGTAGTATTTATTTGAAACACTGCATAATTCCCAGTGTTACAACAGTATGAAATGTGATAGAACATACTTTAGGATGAGTGATGCAGTACATTCTTAGTGTGCTGGTGGAATAAATAACATATTAAGATAACATGTTTCTTTATTTGTTGCATTTGTACAGTGGAAGAAAAAGCAGCTCACGCTTTTATCTCTCAGGTTTTGCTTTTTTTCTTCGTATTGCCATAAGGAAAACTGTTTCCCTGTTTTTTCCTTGAGAAAGTACTCAGATTTTATAATTGACCAATCATACTTCTGCTGTTTGACTACATTAAATATTTGAAATGTAATTTCTTCTTGAGAGGAAAGCAGCAGTTGCTTTCCTGCCCCAGTGTTTTGGTTTCTGTTTGTGATGTGCTTAGGCTGGGTATGGAGTCGTTTGTAGCTTGTATTTCTGTTCCATAGCTGGTATTATCTCACATTAGAGATTGGCAACCCTTGTGGTAGTATCTCTGCATTGAAAACAAGTTATGTATTATAGCAGCTGCTTTACGCTGGATCTACGTTATTTATATTTATAGTTATAGTTATAGTTAGTTACAGTTACAGTTATTTGAGAAGTGGTGTCTTTTACATTTTAAGAATTGTTCCCATGCCAAAGCAAGTTGCTGTCTATTATTGCTTCAGATGTAAACTTTTAGAATTATTGGTCAGGTATCTATGTTCCTAGCTTTGAAGTCAAGAGCTTGAATGTGGCTGAGAAAAAAATTACCAACTTGTTATAAAATGCTCTCTTTTTTATGAAGAAATACTGTTGGAGTGCTCTTTGCTTGGACTGAAGTTGTGACTCTGTATTGACAACCGTGAGGGATAAAAGGGTGGATAGACTTTGTCCCTCTGGTTGCCTGTGCAGATTTGTTGAATGATGGAGGAGTAGAGCATCTTATACTTCTGTTCACTTTTTTTTTAAGGTTGAAAATATGGAAACACAGGCAATCACAGTTGTAATGCTAAATGTGAGTGCAGTTGCACTGCTTTATTTATGTAACTGTTTTGTTAAAGTTAAGCAGTATTTTGCAATCTTTGGATTTGTTTTTCTGGAGTCCAGACCACAGCTCAATCCTTTGTCACTGGGTTTTGAGGGTATCTTTTACAAGAGCATGTGTATCTGGTGTTCACTGTAGCATCACCACTCTGTGAGGCTGAGACTGCACTTACTGTGCTTTCTAAGGTGTAGTAAAGGACCGTGCTGGTCTGAGTTTAAAGACACAGGCAAACCAGTTGGGATATCGGAGCGCTTGATCTCTGCTCAGCAGTACCCCTGCTGTGTTTGGGATTGGAACCTCTCTCAGGTATTGTTAATGCAGGAGTCATGCACAACAAGCAGTTTGTTGTGTTAATGAGCAAGATTCAGCCCATCTCATCACAAGAATAGAGCCTTAATTTTTCAGGTGAAATCTTGTCATAAATGGAACTGTTTGGGCTGGAGGAAAAAACATCAATCAAGTATGCTCATAGTATCTTAAATTTGTGGTTATTCTGGATTGCAAGAATTTTTCTCCAGAATGAGAAGTACATGGCACTCATTTTACTTTAATGTTGAACTCATTCAGTTTCTCTTACTTCTCTCAGTTTTAAAGAGGAGGAATAGGTAGAGAACTTAAATGCGTGCAACATATGGCTGAAATATCACATATACTAAAGATTTAAAAATCAAAGTTGCTGTCTCCATGACAACTGTAGCTGAGCCAAAGAGTTCTTTTCATGAAGACAGCAGTCATACATAGTGAAAGTTCAGAGTCTGGGAACCTGACTCCTAGGATGCTTTGGGATCCACATATAGATCTACAGGGAGGTGCTATTTATGTTTGTATCCACTTGGAACTTAAGAATGTCACTTGTTCCCAGCTTCTGCCTACAAAACACACTGATGGGAGTAGAGTGTTTTTGTGCTATCTAATTGAAATGTCTGACATGTTGCAGATGGGAATAGCAAACTAAGAAGTAATGCAACCTTGGCAAAGAGGAATTTTAAGTGGAAAATGGGAGGATTTCTATCTTTAATTTTGTGGGTGAAGGATGATGAGGGCTTTGACCTGCAGCTTTGGCTGATCCAAATTGTTTGTATGAACACTCATAACCTGATTCTTCCTGTGCAAAGACTCTCTGATGCTGATTACAGGAAAAATCTGGCTATTCAACTTTTCAGCTCTAGTGCCACTATATTTTGGTCATGTCAGGTGGAAATTTAATTTTTCTTCTCTCTGATGCTAATTGTTCATGTCACAAAGTAGGGAAAACGAATCTTGGTCACAGATAGTAAAGATACTGAAAGTGGGTGAACCAATATCCTAATAATGGTGAGTTCTGTGTAACCACAGGGTTGCACTGGTGTATTTATTGTGCTTAATTCCAGTTTAATTCGGATTTTGGATTGATACTAGAACAGAAATTTTATGAAATCAGTTGCTATTTACCCTATTTTGAGAATCCAGACATAGAGATAAATAAAATATGGATTAACCAAATCTGCCTGCTAGTCATTTTCCTTCATCCAAGCTACACAGCAGAGAAGCTTTATTTTACCCTACTGAAGCAACTATTTCCAATCATTTTCAGGCTAGTTTCCAATTTAATCTAAATACGTTTAGATTGCCCATTTCATAATTTAAAACTAGGTAAAAGCCCTATTACTTAAAAAGGGAGGATAATAATGATTCTATAGGGTAACACCCCCTCCCACCCCCAATTAAAAAGTAACACTTTTAATTCATGAAAACTCTTAAAAATGTAATTGAACTTTCAACAACCCCATTACTGTAACTGGTTGCCATTACTTTGATTTGAATAGTTCAAACCTTTTCTACTGGGACAGCCTGTATAATAATAGAACTCTTCCTTTTTTCTGCTCTGGCTTCTCTATATTAATGTATCTCAGTGGCAGTAATGGAGTTTGATCATTGTATTTCTGGAATACTAATTCAAGAAAATTTAATCCCTTGGTGATACGATTTAGCCTTTCCAAATGTGCTGTTATAAATCCACGTGAGAGCTGAGCTGGTGGTGGTTGGCAGTCAGTGTTAGCACAGTGGATGGAAGCTAAGTGTTTAGAAATCTGGTGCCTCTCCTTCATAAAAGAGTTCTGATTCATATTCCCAGATGGATTTTGCTATCTTGGTTTAAGTGATTCTCTGCCTCTTGGGCCTGACCTTCCAATCTGCCAAAGGTAGAGCTGCTTGGCACAGATGGTAGAAGGGACTTTGCACCAGCTCATGGAGCCATTTGCACTGATATTCCTCAAGATTTGACACGAACTTTAGGGTAGAGCAGAAGCAGAATTCCGGCTGAAGGGACAGCACAGTGCATGATCACTGGGCTTTGGATTGGGTGCTTGGATACATTCAGTAATTCCATCTCTGACTGCTTATTTGAGGGGATTAGGGAGGTAAAGAAGGACTTTACAGTCAGGGCATGGGCATGTAAAGTGTCTGACTAGATTTCACTAGTCAGGAATTTCCAAACACAATATGAATTCATAAATAAAGCTCTATGAATGAAAAAACAGGAAAATCATTAAAAATGCTGGCAAAGCCTAGCAACAAGATTTTCTTCTGCTTTCTGTAACTTGAAAAAGGTTTGTGGACAGTGCCACTTAACCCTTTTCTTAAACCCAATGCTTTGTGTTAGCAGTGAGGGCACCCTCTTCATTTAATACCTAATTTGTGAAGATTGCCATGGAAGTTCTAAGTTGGATTTTTAAGTGACGCTGCTTTTGGGGACATATGTAAAAATGGAGCTGTGTTTCCTGAAAAATGGGTTTATGGTTACATTTTTTGTTATTACTTGAAATAACCAAATATACTTTAACTTCTGTCATTGAAGTCTTGGCTCATGCATCAGGTTTGGAAATTGAATTTATAGATGGCACTCTTGGAAAAAGTGCCACCCAAATGAAACATTTTTCTTCTGGTTCCTTTAGTGCTACAAATGTATCACAGGCTGAACATAAATGTCACGGAAGCAGAATTCTTAAATACCATTTTCAAAAGCAGTACACTGGAAAATATGATCTTTCACTTCAATTTTTCTTTACCTTCAAGCCCAGGTGAAGTTCCTCAATTCCTATAAAGTATATAAGACCACATCACAGCAAAGTTGCAGGTTTTCTGAGCAATGCAGGGTTTTAGATTGTGCAGGCTCCATCATCCATCATGATTCTGCAGATACTTGTATAAAAGAGCATAATTTTTTCTGTTATTTTCATTTTGCTAGATTTCAAAATGGACTTTTCATGACTAGTTTCCCAAGCTCTATTTTGCGGATCAAAAGTCTTTTGAGAATATCTTATCTTCTGTTTTAGCAAAGAATGTATAATTGATAAACATCCATTGAAAGTAATCTTTAAACATAGAATTTAAATGTCTCTGTTAAATGGTTAAACATTGATTAGTAAGAGAGAAATCCTGTCTTATTGAGCCTAATTGGCAAGTGAGAGGGGTTGCTGAGAGAGAAGTTACTGCCATTGACAAAACTGTTAGCATTGGATTTAAGTACTGAAAGCATAGATAGGCCTGAGTTATTGTGTTGGGTTGAACATTCTGTCCCTGAGGTTATATATATGCAGCATTTTCCGTTTTCTGAGGTGTTTCTCTACAAACTGCTACTCCAGCATATCAGGTTGTCTCCCTTGGGAAAATAAGTCTTTATGTATCCAGTCCCCTTTGTACCTCTAAGACTTCCATACCCTCCTATAATTTTTATCGGGGTTTAGTGTGTGTGTGGGAATGGTTGGGGGTGGTTGGGTTTTTGTAATTATGGAAATACAACTGTATAACAGCACCAGTGTTCAATTACCATTGCTTTCAGACATTCCAAAGAGTGATTTTTGCCTGGGGGAGAATGTGAAGGAGAACAGCTCTTAAACCTGCTACATCCTCATTCAGAGTGTTACTTAACACAAGGAATCATTTTACAATTCAGAATCTATATCTTTCTAATCAGCATTAGTGAAGTCTGGCCAAAATGTTCAAATTCTAACTATATTTTTTTTAATTAGATATTTTTAATTAGATGTTTAAAAGTGCAAGACATCTGGATTCCAGACTTGTATTCTACATTATAAACTGAAAGATAAATAGAATACAAAAGCTTTCTCTTCTGTAGTTTTAAATTATAATGCAAACATATTTGTTGGTTATCTAAGTAGTTACAACTTGGAATCTTATTTAGAACTGACATTCACACCACAAGTTGCTGGTATTGACATAGTTCTGCCAACCACCACATTGTACTATGGGATCACGGTGCTTGGTACATTACTACTAGGAACAGAATTTTTTTTATGATGCGAACTTTATATTTGCAGTTCTTCCAATACGTGCATCAAGCTTCAGTCCTGAGCAGAAATCTGGTGATAATCTGATTCATTAGTTTTAAAGCAAGTCAAGGTTAGGTGAATCGTTGAAAAATAAATTACTAAAACACGGACTTAAATAGTGAATGCTACATGTTGATGTAAGTTGGCTGGAAAAATAAATTTTGTAATCTTTGGCCTTTTGCTAAAAAGAATCCTTTATACAGATGTAGGTTAACTGCTTTGTTACTGTTTGGTATAATCAGTATAAGCTTGCCAGTTCTGTTTTGGAATTTGGAAGTCTGAATGGAACAGATACTTGGAAATATCTTAGAATACTTTTATTATCTAATGCTGATTTTAAATAGCAATTTGATCTTGGCAAGATTAGCCTGGGGCTTCCTCTAGCTAAGCTTGAATAATGAAATATTTAATGCAGAGACAAGTTGTGAGGTTTCTAACAATGGTCTGGATCAATCAAGATCAACTTTATGCTTTGTGAGTTGTTTTTTAGTGGTAGTCACCATCCAAATAATGTACTAACTTGACCATACCCTTATGCCATGTGAGTTTATGTCCTGGTGGAGAACACTGAATGAAACTTTCAACTTTCTGGGCAAGGACTCAAGACTACTACTGCTTTGAAGCTGTGTTGGATGGAGCTGTGAGCAACATGGTCTAGTGGAAGCTGTCCCTGTCCTAAATAATTAAAGTCCCTTCCAACCCAGACCTTTCTATGGTTCTGTGATGTTAGTTAAACCATTGAAACTAATTGCTCTACGTGTAATGTTGGGATCACTTAAGAACACATTGTGCTGTGACATAGGATCCCCTTTATAAAAAACGTAAGGCTTCATAGCTCTGGTATTATGTTGTATCAGTTTAAATAAGGACTGTCCAAGGAAGAAACAGGAGAAAGGGCTGAAGTGAAGATGAACACAGTTCATCTGAGGAGTGTTTAAGCCTTCCTTGACAAGTCTAGAATGTTGTTTTAATTAGTACAGAAAAGAAATACTTGTGACAAGTATTTGCAAAAATTGCAAAATAGTTACCCTGAAAACTCTGCCAGGTTATTTCCCCTTCCTTTCAGAGTAGAAATTGAAAATATGAAGTGTGCTTTTCAGATTCCATGCTATTCTGTGGTGTCTGACTTGATGTCATATATCTTTTTAATTTCTGTTTTAGGACTTTACAAATCTGTAGTTTGAGAAGCAAAGAGATGAGGAAAATAGACCTTTAAGTCTGCATGTACATCAGACCAGCTTTTTAACAAAACAAATTCTGTGTAATTTGTGTACTGAAAAACCCAACTCAGCTCATTCTCTCGTGTCCACTTTTGTGGTCTTCCTTTTTTGTTACATTTCTGACTGTTAAAACATGTACCATACACAGTAAGTTAGTGCCTATTTTAATTTATAAGATGTCATAGTAATGACCTAGACAGTATCTCCCTTCTCACAGTTATGTATATTTGAAATAATCTTCTGTAGTAAGGCAATAATGTGTACTCATAACTCCTACTTTTTGGTCATACTCCCACTAAAATATAAGAAGTGTAACTCGCATTACCTGCAGAATATTGCTTAATATTTGCATAAACATACATTTACCAAATTGTACCAAGAGGGAAAATGCAGCTTAATCATATCATAATTGCATAATCAATTCACTATGATTATATTTTCTCCCTCGATGCAATTTAGTAAATGGGAGTTTGGGTGAATATGAAGCAGAGTTTCTTGCTTACAGTGATGTGTTCGGTTAGTTTTGGGTGGCTTTTTGACTTTAGAAATTTTAAGAAATGTCTTTTTAACTTGATTCAGTTCATAACATATTTCCCTAATGACCTTTTTAGATTGTACAGGTATTTTCATGGAGATTAAATATGTTTCACAGAATCACAGAATCACAGAATGACTAGGTTGGAAGAGACCTCCAAGATCATCAAGTCCAACCCATGCCCTACACCTCAACTAGACTATGGCACTGAGTGCCCTGTCCAGTCTCCCTTTAAACACATCCAGGGATGATGACTCCACCACCTCCCCAGACAGTCTGTTCTAGTGGTTTATTATTCTTTCCGTGAAAAATTTTTTTCCTGATATCCAATCTACACTTCCCTTGGTGCAGCTTGAGACTGTGTCCTCTCGTTCTGTCAGTTGCTGCTTGGTGGAAGAGACCAATCCCCACCTGACTACAACCTCCCTTCAGGGGAGGCCTCACCAGCGCCGAGTACAGGGGAAGAATGACCTCCCTGCTCTTGCTGGCCACACTATTCCTGATACAGGCCAGGATGCCGTTGGCCTTCTTTGCCACCTGGGCACACTGCTGGCTCATGTTCAGTTGGCTGTTGACCAGTACCCCCAGGTCNCCTGGCCATCCAGCCAGTTTCTGGTGGTTTAAGTGTCTAGATTCTCTGTTGTCCTAGATATCATGGAATTATAGAATCATAAAATCACCGAATAGTTTGGGTTGGAAGGGACCTCAAAGATCATCCAATTCCAACCCTCCTGCCATGGGGGGGACACCTTCCACTAGACTTAAGTTGCTCAGAGCTCCATCCAGCCTGGCCCTGAGCACTTCCAGGGATAGAGTATCCACCTCTTCTCTGGGCAACCTGTTCCAGTGCCTCACCACCCTCACAGTAAAGAATTTCTTCCTAACATCTAATCTAAACTTACTCTCAGTTTGAAGGCACTCCCCTTTGTCCTGTCACTACATGTCCTTGTAAATAGTCTCTGTCCATCTTTCTTCTAGGCCCCCTTCAGGTGCTGGACAGCCACAATTAGGTCACCCTGAAGCCTTTTATTCTCCAGGTTTAATAATCCCCATTCTCAGCCTTTACTTGTAGCCGAAGTGCTCCATCCCTCTAATCATTTTGGTGGCCTTCTCTGGACTTACACCAACAGATTGATGTCCTTCCTGCACGGGGGATCCCAGAGCTGAACATAGCAGTCCAAGTGGGGAGTGCTGCCTGCTATAGGAGGTTACTCCAGGTGAGAGTAACAGAAGAATATGGAAAAATTCCTTAATGTAAAACTTCTTTTCCATCCGTGTTAGTTTGATTATTCAGAATTTCTAACATTCCTTTACAGTAGCAAGTGATGTAGGAAGGCTTTGAGCAAAAAAGGTGACAAAAGGAGTTTGAGATCTGAAAGGTACTTTTAGTGTGTGATGAAAAAAACTATTTCCTATTTTAATACAGAGTAAACACAAGAAAATAGCTTAAATATTGGGAGGAGTAGTATGACAAAAAAGTACTTGTCAGGTAGATTATGTAAGTGTAGCTTAAATCTCAGTGTAATTTTCTTAGTTATGTACGATTTAGCTCTGTTAAGAAATATGGAGTATTACTGGCTATAATACTGATTCCTACGCACTGTAGTGTATTTAGGATTTTGCAGTGTGTTTGTATAGGGTAGGGCATGTATTCTAGCTGCAGTTACTGTAACAGGCATAGATGTTCTTACATGGGCAACTTCACCAAAGAGCTAGAACCCTGTCATGAAAGTGTTTTTTCTATTTCAATGAGGTGTAATCATGTGGAGGCAGAAGAGAAGAAGTAGTAGATATGTAGGTATCACAAGTGCCTTATAAATTAACCAGATGCTATTTACTTTTAACTGTATTGCTATTTTAAATTTCCAGGTCTCACACAGCTTAAGGTTCTAGGACTTTGTATATGTCAGTAGGTGTCACTGAGAAGCTCTACCATTAAAAGCAGAATACAAAGTCTGCTGAATATGGAGTAAATCACAAGACAGTCATAGCTTTACTGCTCTGATTAAGAAAATGGGAAATGCAAGCTCTTCCCTGAGAAAGGTAGTGACTAAATAGATGAGATCAATACCCATGCTCAGAAGGGGTGGATGAATACTGAAAAGAAGCAGTCTTCTTTAAGCAAGGACATACGTTGCTTCTCTTCATGCCCTTTGACTTTTTTATCAGGCTGAGACTCTCAGGCAGGACTTTTTGAACTGTAAACTAAACAGTCTTGGGTGGTTAAGTAGCTAGTGGAGAAGGCCTGGGACAAGGGTCCCTCCCTGGATCTAGCTGGGCTTAAAGAAGATGCTGCTGCCCAGCTGGGGGGTTCTACCCTTGCTATTTTCCTTTGACAGAAAAGGATTATGTACATGCTTCCTCATCTGCTTTAGGCTCGTAGTTTAATCATCTGATAAAGACTGTTAAGACCTAGCTCACCTGACTTTGCCTAAGGCTGTTTGTAAACCTTAAATATAATTTTTCCAGAGGAGAATAAGTGAGTAACAGCTGGTAGAGGTCAGCAGTCAAGAACTGTAAAGTACAGAGTTTTTTAGGTGAACATGAGTCTAGGACCCAAGGAAAACAACCCAATGAAATTTCTATAGAAATAAGTGGCTGCAAATTAGGATTAGACATATACAATCTGATGATTTTCTTCATTAGAAAGGAGTTGTTACATTATTTCTGAAGTCTAGTTTTCAGTGAGTCAGCAGTGCTTACTGACATGTTTAACAGACAAAGGCATAGGTCTTCTGAGTCTTATATTTGTAAATTTTGGCCTTGCTCTTTAAATAAGCAATATTTATGACAAGAAATTGGTGAGTTTTTTTGTTTTGAACAAACATATCAAACATCTCTGCTTTATTAGTGATGGACAAAAAATGATACTAATTTAATTAGTTTTGGTAAGACAACTTTGTTATATTCTTTTCTCAGGTATCCAGTAAGTTATATTTAATGTTATAGTGAGGGAGAAGAGGGTTTGAGAAGAATGCTGCTTTTCTGAAAAGTAGGCTAAAATCCAGACATAGTATTTATTCATTCCTCAGTGTACTGGATGTCTTAGGGATATTCTTTGACATGCATTATTTCTGGCAGCAATTCTGACTTAGACAAACCCCACTACTCCTTCCCTTGGTGCTTGTTCCAAATCTGTATAACCTTTGTGGGATACAGAGGTAAAGTGAATCAGCGAATTGTTTTACCACATAGCAAAACTGGTACTCAGAGGTATAAGAACTGAAGGAGCCATGGAGAATGTGGATATTGTGTAAATATCTGTGTATTGGTGGTTGTTTTTTTCTGTTTCACTCCTTTATTTCTCTGAAAATAGATACTTGAAGCTGGCTACTGAAGTATTGCTGCTGGACGTTGGAACGGGAAATTACTAAGTTGATCTTACAGTAGGAGTAGCAGGAAGAAGATAAAAAAAACATACCCTGAAAGTAACTTAAGCATGTATGGGCTGCAAGATCAGATTCCCCTTCACCACCCTGTAGAATTGAACTGAGGAGAGCGTGGTTGAAGATGTGTATGGTATAGGAGCTCTGGTGAAGAGTAAAGAATGGTAGATAGAGGGGATAGAGAAGTAAAAAGGATTGATGTTTATTTTTAGCTGTCCTTTGTCTGAAGTTGTCATGTTATTAGTCACTGGATTCAAGACCTCATGAAAGTTGGAAGATGGCAGTTCAGGACTCAGGAAAAAGCGTTAATTTATCTACTATGTTTTCACTTCAATGTTAGATGTGGGTTATTCCATAGTCCCTGTTTCCTCATCTGTGGAATGGTTTCATGCATTTCACTGCATTATCACGGCTGCATCTCCCATGGTAACTGTTCTGTGGGAAGTCAGTGGAGGTGCTCGGTTAAAACTCTCTTGTCCAGCTATTTGATGAACATTCTTTCTCTTCTCAGTATCTAAAGGAGATAGGGAGCTGGAAAGCTGGCTGACATGCACTTCAGTTTCACTAAGAACAGTGATGGTTTGGGGCAAAAGGGGCAGTGGTTTTAGGAATACGTTGGGCTGCTAAACTGGAGGCATAAGGCTTTCAGTTGGGAAGGTGCACTGCAGTCCTAGTAAAGAGATTTACTGCTTGTTCTTTGGATAGCCTGGGTAGCCAGGAAAATATATTTATCTCCAGCTGGCCAAGTGATTGCAACTTTTCTTTAAGGATTTGAACAAAACCGCAGGCATCTATCTTTGTCATCCTTAGACTTGATTACTATAGCATGCTTTTTCTTTATGTACTTTATGCCTGACATTTTGCTCTAATCAGCATTTTCAAGTGAAACTGCTTGTAATTGGGCTTGCTAGACTAACATGCTCTGTATTTTGCATTATTTACAGGTTTTCTCTTGGAATTGCTTTGTATTTGATTATCTGACATTTCATATACCTGAAGACTGACTTTATGGAGCATATATTGAAATATGTCTGGGCACACTAGCAGCCTACTCAATTCTTGAGAACCTGAATCTTACTAAGTCTTGATACATGGACCTGGACTGTCTCTGTGGATTCACAGGTTTTTTAGCCTCCTTGCTTATTGAGATCTCTTCCATCTTGTATTTTTCTAGCTTGAACAGAGTTTCCTTAGTTGTTGGGGGTTTTTTTGCATCATTCAACCGGTAGTCTCTTGCAGTTACTTATGATTAGTATTGTACTGTTTTTAAGCTTCTTAAAATATTTGAAGTTCTCCATTTATTAATATATAAGCCTTCAGTTTTACAGCAATAAAAATAGAAGAGTATAGGGATTGTATCTGATGCTGTTTGCATTACTTCAAAGTATATTCATGGATTCTTTATGCACACTTCCTTTTACCACCACACACATAATCCCCACCCCACCCCCAAGACCCTCAAACTGGGTGTCAGTCTTTTCTCAGGCTTTAAAATTTTGTAAGGTCTATGAGCACTGTGACTGCCAGTAGAAGAAAACAGCCAGTTTAACTGTTGATTCTTTGAGCAGTACTTCCTTACATACATAACCTGAAATACCTTTACAGCTGTAGCACTTTAAAGGAAATGCAACAGTATAAACAGTGTCTGAGGAAATAAATAAATAGCTTGCCAAATAGTCTGCTTTATTTATGGCCTGACAGCTTACTTGTGCAGTTGGATGTACAGATTTAGACAACCGTATTTGAGGAGGTACTTTAGAAATATTTCTCCACACTGGCTCTATAGAAAATCCATTGACCTGTAAAAGGATGCTGCTGAGTGCTGTATGTTCATCTGGATAGTAAATGTATTTTGTTATTCATTACTGGCCCTAGCTATCCTGAAGATGTTTTAATGTGTACTTTGCTTAACTCAGGTTTTCCTCTGTGCTTACAGTCAAATGCTACTTGGTTTTTGTTTTCATCTATTTAGGGTAATGATAGCAAAGAATGGCCCTCAACATTTGGTTACAAGAATGAAGATACAAAAATTCTGAAAATAGCCTGATGCAATTAGTGTCTGCTTTTGTAGGACAGTGCTTTTGGTTTAATCTTCACCTTTAATATGTGGTAATGGGAATGTCCCTGACCTTTACCTTCCCTTGGATGAACCTTGCTACATTTTTTACATTATTTCTCTGCATTTGCTTTAGATATCACATTACTGCCTATTGTTTTTAAAATCATATGAACTGATTCCCTCAGTCTCCAGAGAAAGTATTTTGAAAAAAAGTTACCCATCCTATCTTGTAACACAGAAACATCTCTGATGCATCTACTGGTAAGAAACAATATGGGAAGCAGAGCAACAATTGAAAGAAACTAGAACCCTGTCATCTGGGGGAAAAAAAAAAAACCCTAAAACATAATGGAAAATAAGGAAGAAAGAAACAAGTCCAGTTTATGGCTCTAAATATCATTTTACTGCAATGGTGAACAGGAAATCCCTGGTAGGGAGCTGCTTGGTCACTGCAAAGTGATTGGATTTGAACGTATTTATGGAAAAGATACTCTAGATATTTGCTGCAAATAGATGAGTGGCTTATTACTCCTGACTCCTATTGCAACTTTCTCTCATTGTTTTCTGTGACTAGAATGTCTGCTTTTCCTGCTGACACATTCACAATTGATTTGCTTAGAAAAAGTGGAAAAAGGTTTTAAAAATTTATTATGGAATATAAATGGAGATATGTTTATTTCTATTGACATGAAGGAAGAATAGAGGAATAAGAACATTCAGATATATTTGCTGTGGAGTAACACTTAAATTCTTAATAGAGTTTTGGATTATGAAGTTAAAATAGGTGGCTCTTGCACAAAATGAGATGCGAAGAGAGACCTTTTGTTTTACTAGAAACTTTAATGAAATTCCAGAATACATTGACAGGCTCTTCAGTGCATCAGTAGGGCTGCACTAAAAAGTTTGCTGTTTTCCTTGAGGTATATTCCATTACTTGAAAATGTACAGTAAACTAGTCATGACAATGTTTTCTCATGAGAACAGTGGTGAACTAAGGCCTGGTTTTTACATTGATATTACCAGCTCAGCTTCTTTTTGCTGCCAGAGAAATTCAGTACAGTTTATAGTGGTATTTCCAACTATATTAGTTGTGCTGATTTGTTGGTATGGTATTATTATAATACCATTAAATCCTTAATAAAAAAATTAATGTAAATAATTTGTCTATAATACTTAGAAGTCGAGTGGGGCTGATTTGTATAGGCAGAGGCTGCCTGCTGTTTGATGGCATTCATTCCAGTAATGCTGTATTTGTCTTAACAACTGAGTGATTATGTGCAGACTGCCAGGTACAGAAGGTGATTCTCAGGTAGATAAATAGTTGGTGATCTCATTGACTGGGTCTGCTGTGGGACTCTGATTCCTATTTGTAAATGTTTCCTATCAGGATTGTAGAAAAACCTGAAAATGGGGAAATCAGTCATAAACTTCTGTATTCCTCTAAATATTAGGATATTAGAATAAAAAGCTACTTTTGGGGCATGTAGTTTCAAAACAGTGATTTAGATTATCAAGTTCTTAGAGCAGTAATTGTTTGAGAAAGCTGAAACATTACACAGCTCCTAAGGCATTGTAGTGAATGTGAAACTTGGGAACGGGAGTGGATTATCTTCCTATCACTAGACCCTGGAATATCTTGAATGATGAAATATATTGTTTGAGAGAGCATGTATTTCCAGGACCTTGAACTTATATGATTTCATTTTATGAAAGTCAGATTAGTTAGTATTGTATAATTCATTGGATAGATGAGATTATGGATTGATGGTTTCTTATTCTAATCAACAAGAGAAACCTACTGATTGACGATAAAGTGTGGTCCGTATTCATCATGTTTTAAAATTTTTATTAAAGCTCTTAATTCAGTTCTTAATTCTGTTAAGGGGGAATGTACAATGGTATGTATTTTTTAAAAATATATCTAATGTTTAGGATATGAGTTTATTCAATGCCCCCAAGAAGCAAGATCACAATGTATATGTGATAGAAAGAACAGATCATATTATCAGTCATGGAAACTGCAAGATGCAAAGAGTTGTTTTCGTCTCCAAAAGCACAAAGAAGTGACTGCAGTATTTTTAAGATCGGTTTTAACACTGAGTATCAAAGTGGAAAACCCAAGCAATAATGAGCTTAGTCTAACAAAATGGATGCTTCTAAAGGCCAGGAAACCTACCTCTTCAAAACTAGTTGCTGTCCACAAAACAGGCTGAGGAGTATAGCCAGGTTCTTACTCAGTGCTGCATCTGTTTCTGAGGCTGACACTGCTGACATTTTCCTTTGTAATTTTGGCATGACTTCCACCTAACAAGGACTTCTTCCAGGGAAATAAAGCTTCTTCTTCTAAAAAGCTAGGTAAATTTGCTGTTAAAGACAATGTTCATCTCTAGCAGTCATATACTTCCTAATTAAAAATACCTTACAAAGTCATTATATAATTAGTACTTGTTTGGAGGGGAGGGGAAACGCATATCTTGAATGGATCTGACAGAGCTTCTTCACCTACTCTACTAAATGATGACTGATGAAGAGCAACAAACATCACATGGTGCCAGACCTTGCAGAGCTTGCAAGTCTCAAGGGGCATTCAGAAAAATACATGAAGGTATGTGAATTTGGTATGTGTACAGTCACAACTGTTTATTTGATGTAGTCTGCGACTCCATTTTTCCACATGGAAACCGTGTTGGTGGAACTAAGATACAAGGATGAATTCTCCCATAATTGATGGATAATGTCTAATTGCAGTGTAGAATGGCATCACTGATGTCTTGGGCCTTACTCTCAGAGCAAACAAGATGTCTAGGTAAGGTAAGTCTGATAATTAAAATTTAAAGTTGTGTTGAATAAAATTTGTGCTTGGTGGAGTACCCTTCGGAACAGATATGCAACAGTCTTTCTGTGTCTTTGTGCAGATACTGGCAGCTTGGTCCCATGCTGATATACTCTGAAAGCCAGCTATCCTTTTTTTCTCAAGGGGCCTAATTACTACAGTTATTTTTAAGCACAGTTCTCTAAAACTAATTAGTTTGGAAAGTGCCATTTCTTGTCACACCTGATACTGCAGGGACTGGATACTTGCTCACCTGTTTTTTTACCCCGAAGTGTATAATTTTGTGTGATTTGATGCACACCAGAGAAATGAGTAGGGAAAGGTAAACTTTTAATGGCTGATTTTTATTTTCCTGATAGTTGTATGTCTGTTGTCATTTTCAAAGGACACTGGTGACTTAACAGATTTTGATAAGGTATTGTACTTAATGCAGTAATGTAATTGAGTTATCTACACTGAGTAGATAATTCACTGCTATCTTGACCCTCTGCAGTACGCAAGATTCAAACCTAACACAGTATGTCCTTTTAATACAGCTACCTCAGTGTCAAGTGCCCAAACAAGTAATTTAAAGCATATTAGACAACTGCATTAGTAGCAAAGTAGGGCATAAGGTGATACTCCAGCAAAACAAATCCTATCTAGCTATTTGACAAAACATTGTGTAGTAGAAAATAAAATGTGCATTCTGGTGTTCAGCTGAAGTCTTTCTTCTGAGAAACAAACCTGAATTTCAGGACAGCCTTCTTGAAATATCAGCTGCTCTTGTGTGTCAGTCAGGGCTACAGAGAACTGTAATACTGATACTACAGTTAAGGCCTGAGCCCAAGATTTATGCAGTCTGGCTTTAAATTCTGGCTGGGGGCTATGTGTATGCATGCATGGGCAAATGGCTTCTTTGTGCCATGTTTCCTTGTTTATAAAATTGAAAGATTCGTTTTCCAGTATCAAAGGAGTTTTGGGAGTTAAATCCGTAAATTCTGGAGGCATGCAGGTTTCATGGTGGATGTGGTCATTGTGGTCATTCCAGAAGCTCCAAAGATACAAGAAAGCACCACCATAGACTAGAATGATCTAGGTGGTCACATTGCAGTGATTTAATTAAGGACCAGTTTATACTAGTTAGGTACTTTCCAGAAATATTTCTTTCTTTTTCTCTCCTTTTAAAAATCTTTCATACTGAAAATACTTCCTTTTAGGAGTGCAACACCTTAGAATCCAATAGCTATAGCTAAATGCAATGACTTTTTTTTCTTCCCTTTCCTTCTAATTCCATGAAAAAGTCTCTGTTCAATTTTAAAAACACTCTCCTTGCTAGGAATTCGGGCTTTGAGAACAATATTAATTTAGTAAATAGTTGCACTAATTTTTCAATTTGATAATAAAGTGTGGTATAATTCACAGAAGTGAAAGAGAAAAAACAAGACCAGGTTCCAGGAAGTTTAAAACAGCTCTGTTGCAACATTCCAGCCCTTTGTGGTACTCCAAAAGGGGAAAAAAGAATCACTATAAACTTGGAGAGGTGCTTTTAGTAACACAGTCGGGTGCCACAATATAAGAAAGATGTTGTTACAAAGAGGCCAAAGGAAGGCACCGAAGACGGTGAAAGGCCAAACCAAGCCTTTGATCTATCAGAAACTCAGATTTGTTTTGCAGAGATTAAAGTTCTAACCAAGTACATTCCCTCTGATTATTCCCTCAGCTGTGGAATCTGGGAGGGTAGCTGGAGGAAGGAGCAGGGAAGGAACCACTACTTTATGTTGGCTAAACATGAAAACTTAGTGCCATCCTTGTGGAGCTGCTTTAAAAAGTGTTTGTGTAGATTCCTTTGATGTGTTAAATGGCTTCTCTGATCACATGTATGAAGATTTTTACAAGAACAAACTTCAAACCAGAACCTGTATTTTTTTTTTGTTACTTTGAAATACCTGTTCTGCAACTGGCATTATCTTCTTTTAATGTTCATTTAAATTTATGAAAAAGCACATTATCTATTTAATCTTTTTAGGCATATTCACTGATTTTGATTTCTGTTTTCCAGTGCAGAGTAAACATTGGACTAAACTCTAGAAGTGGTAGTTTTATTGTTTATTGTGTAAAAATGCAAATATGCAGGAGTTTTTATCAGAATGGTTTACAAACTTTTGACTAAATTAATAGTGTTAGTGGGGAACAGACAAAAAGTTCTATCTTATCTAATATGCTGTTTCACAAAATACAAATCAGGCTATCACTAGTCATGAAACTTTATGTAGCAGTGTATTAAAGTTAACTCTCAAAATGCGGCTGTTTGCATCATTTCATCCTGTATCAGGCTTCAGCTCCATGTGTATTTATTGTCATAGAAATTTGTGTTAATGTAATGCCTGACTCCTAATGAATAATTTGCAAAAGAGGTGGACTGGCACTCTCTTACCATATTGTGTTTGCATCTTAATGAACGTTTTCTGCTTGGTCATGATCAGAATAGGAATACATTTACATAATGTTAATCAAATACTTATTCTTAACATTTGAAAAAGGGCAGAACTTAAATTTAATTTTTACTATGTGCATGTCTCTAACAAATTTAACAACTAGTTTAAACTGTAAGTTGCTGTCGTGGTGAAAACTGATGTTAACTCTTAACTGATGTTAACTCTTAACTGATGTTAACAAACTCTATATTAAATGTTCTTTTAAGATGTTTTATAGATTGATATTTTATAACTCATTCCTACTGCTAGCTCTCTAGACATAAATCTTATCTGAACTTAACCCTAATCTTTCTCAGCCTTTTTAATTTAGAGAGTCTCTTTCCATTTTTAGCTGTTCATGGAGTCATAATTCTCTTCTGCTGGTTTGGTACCACTTTTTCTTTGGAACCAGAAAGTAACAGGTGCTTATGAAGATCTTTAAAGATTTTTGACTTGCACCCTAAAGTAAGCAGATTTATTTTTTCATTTGGTTTGGTTTGGTTTGGGTTTTTTTGTTTCCTTTCTCTAAAGTTAAAATAGAAACCTAGTCAGCTTAAAGCTGAGAGAAACAGAGAAATATATAGAGATAGAAATAGTTATTTTTAGACAAGGTGATGCCAGACCTCATTTGTTCGCTGCTTCTGTGCCTTGTAATGGTATTTTGTATAAAAAATTATGAAAGGAGGCATAATTTGTGATGCTATTAATTAAAAAAGAAAATATCAGTCATCGGCAACATCGGCCTGTATTGGCTGTGTAATTTTGGTGGGGTTTTTTTATGGTGGGGTGTTTTTTTTCTGTTTTGGTTAGGGTTTTTTTCTTCGTATTCCAAGAGTGTCATGTATTTCATTGTTTTATTAATTGACAGTCCAAAAGTTAGCATTCGCCATTCTGAAATCAGGACGAGATTTTGAGATAAGAGAAATATGTGTTGGCTCCCATGGAATGTTTTGGCCAAAAGATGATATGGCAGAGCAGAGGGAAGTAGAATGGAAAGGTGAGAAAGATGAGACTGTAGGAAAAAGAAATAAGACTGAAAAAAAACCCCAAAAAAATCACTTTCCTGCTTCTGTGACAGCATCTTTCATCCCTTAACAGTAACTGTGCCCATAATGGTACTGCTGGGCCTGCTTTGAAATTTCAATGCCATTCCTGTGGACTTAGAATCAGGGCTCAGTTAATTCAGTGCTCTTAACTGTCTCCTGGTGTTCAATTGTTGTAAAAATCTGCAGACTGTATAAAGCAATCCTGTTCCTGAACTTGGTTCATACAGGTAGAAACCAGTTTTCTATGAGCTTCTCACTGAGATAAGCCATCCGTTATTAGTGTGAAAACACAGGCCATGAGACTGCACCCTTTATTCTGCAGTAACCTTGCACAGTTTATTTTCTTTTGGATAAATAGCATGTCTATGTGAACAGCTGTAGGACAACAGCAGGAAAAAAAAGGAACTGATACCAGTAATAGCAAAGCAATGAAAACTTGCTTTCTCTTTATTATGTTCATCTCTATATGGTGACTTTATTCCTATGAATTTTTTGATTAAAGCGCATGAATTTACTGAGAAAATACCAATTTTTCTTTCAACTGCCTTTATGCAAAACAAATAGTGGTCTGACTTTTACCATCCCAACCTTTTCTTCTTAGTTGAAATGACTATGACATTTCCACAGCGTCAGAGAGTTTAGACAAAATGCCTTTCTCCCAGAATCTCTAGCACTGCTTTACAGATGAAGCAAAAATCATAAGAGGATCAAACTGAGAATCATTCTTTGTCCTTGGGAGGTGAATTTTGCTGTACTCCGATACAGCCATGGAAAATGTGCATCAGTCCTCGGTTTCCTTCAGCTCTTTGCTGTGTCTTAATTGAAAACTGTGTCACTTGTTTGTGGTTTACCCTACTGCCTTAAGTCACTGATGGAGATAGGTCTGTGACAAAAGGCTAAGCTGGGAGGTAGGGCTGAGGAGGAGCAGACACATGGCCCATTCCTCATTCCTGTTAAGGCATGGTACTTCCCAGGCTCTGCTGTGTCTACCTGAGCTCTTCTGTACAATAGTTGAGAGGCCAAAAGAGTTGACAAATATTGCACTGGCATCTGCAATTTTAGGAAAGCTAAACAAAGAGCTAAATTGGAGACATCTGTTATCGCCTCTACTGTAAATACTTTGATGAAAGCAGACACACTGGTAGTAATGCACAAGTTTAATGACCCAGTGTCATAAAGCCAATTACTGGGTTTGATTTTACAGAGAGTTTGACTGGTGTACAAAGCTTACATATTCGCAGAAATTATATAATGAGAATATGAGGGTGTGTTTTGTTTTGAGAAGGAACAGCAATGTTTTAATTTTCCAGATTCTTTCTGAAAGAACACGAATTAACTGTTCACTATTGTGAACATTTGCATTCATTCAGTGATGGGTAGAGTATTGCAAGCTGATGTGTAATAGCTGCTTCCAAAATGGATATTGATAATGGGCTCTCCTTGTGAGAGACAGAAGAGTGATTATTTTCACTTTGAAATCAGAATTCTAGTGTCTGCAACACATTCTTTCAAATATACATGAGCATGTTTAATTTCTTTTTACTGGCAAAATTTTTTCCACTCAGAATTCTGATTTTGGTGCCGTTAGATATTCTGCTGGGTCTCTGCACTCCAAGGATGGAGAAATTGATCCAGTAGCGTAAGTTTCATTTGCGTAAGTATGCTGTATCTGTGTTATGCTGTATATGTGTTACATAATTATAGACCACCAGTACAAGCAGCAGAATATTACGTGTCTGGAACTTGAAAAAATCTTTTAATCTGACAGTTTTGTATTTTTTATCAGTCAAGGGTTAGTTTCATTTTACAGAATAGTTAAATGGTGAAATGATGATTGTAGCAGAAGCTGTTTCAAGCACCTAGTCTGTATATTAGTCATTAGCATGTTGCTATATCAGTGTTTTATTCTGTAAAAGAATTTTTCATTCTCCTTTTGTTTTTCTTTTTTTTTCTGTAGCAAAATATAGGTATAAAAATGTGTATGACTAATTTGGATTGAGAGATAAATATCTAAAAATATAGCATGAAGCAGAAAACAAACGCAACTGAAAAAACACAAATAATTTCACTTGCCACAGCGTAGTGATTATCTAGACCTTGACATATGTAAGAGAGCTTAAGAATAAACGCTTTCAAGTGATTTCTGTTTGTCAAGTGTTCATAGCTTCTTCAGGGTGAAGGTGAGATTTTTTCAGGAAGCGTACATGGATTACCAAAGGTAAATATCTTGTGAAACATTGTTGTGATTATAGAGAAAAGGGATGGAGTTTCTAGCACTGTTTAATTCCATACCACCCACGCCATGGTGTGGGTGTGGTGTCAGAAAGAGGCAGCTGGAAGTGGAAAGCCTGGGCTCAAGGGAGGGGTGTGCAGGTATTGGGTCAGCCTGGTGGACCAAGCCCTGCTTCGCAGCTGATGGTTCCTTTTCCAGTTCCTCTGAGCTGCAGGTTTTGTGGTTTGGTGCTGGAAGACAGTGCCAGCGAGCCCAAGACGTGGCTCCCAGAAGAAGAAAAGGGAGAGAACGGCACGGAGCCCAGCGGAGCCGCATGGAGCTCAAGCTGCAGGTGCCGGAGCCACAGCCAGAACTCCGAGTGTTCCAGTCCCACTCCCGCAAAGTCAGGCCCAGGAGAGACGTCAGCTGATCTGTTTCAGAGCTCTGTCAGGTCCCAGCAGGTTCTACCTTGTCCCTGTTTTCCCGCTGTTTTTGCGTTGGGAGAAGTTAAGCCTTTGTTTTCCCATGTACCATGAGCCCAGCACGGGGATGGTCACCATTTTGCCTTTGAGAAACCACACTGGGTGCTGGGTGAATCCTCTTTTGGGGGTAAAACACTCTTTTGTACACTTTTAGTAATATTGTTGTGGTTATTGTGATGTTTCAGTAAACTGTGATTCCATCTTGCAGTCTTCTCCCAGTGTCTCCTCCACTGTCAGAAGGAGGCAGAAGAAAGGGGACAGCTTGGAGGGGTTTAGTTTTCCTGCTGAGTTTTAAACCAGAATAAACATGAATAAATTAAGATTAAGGTAGCAAATTTTGGCTAACAGATAGAATTTGTGAAATGCAAAGTAGAACAAAACTCTTAACTGAAATTAAAGCATAATTTTTATTTATTTTCTATAGGTGTGATTGACCTGGGGAACTGTCTTTCAACTGCCATTATCTTAATCTGGTGACTGCTTAGGCATCAACTGATAAATGTGGATTTTTGTAGATCAGAATAATAGTGTTTCTATCCCTAAGTGTTTATGTTTAGCTTTATTCTTGTTGCTGTATTTTTAGTTGTTAATGGAAACTAGGCAACACCAACTTGTATGTGGGCATCTTAAAATTTGGGTGTGTTTAAGACAGTAGGAGCTTAAGAGGGTGTAGGAAGTACTGGGGAGATTTGACACTGGAAGCTGAACAGCTGCAGGCTTGGTGCTTAAAATGACACCAATGAGAGGCAACAAGGTATGTTTGAGAAGACACTGATAGCTGGGAACAGAACACAGGTAGGGCCATTGTAGCTGAAAACCCACAGCTGTGAACTTTATTATGAAATACTTGGCATAATCGTGTACTGGTCACTTTTTGGCATTGGTGGCAGGGAGTTACCTCAGGTGGGTTTTTTTGTTTGGGCCTTGGTTTTGGGTGTACTACAATTGAGTACTAGGCCTTTCTTCCCCTAAAAGAAGTAAGTGCTCTGTCTTCCCAGTGGCAGAGCTTTGAGAAGAAAGGAGTTGGGTGATATATTCCTTCCCTTTAGTTTACAGGTCTGCAATCAAAAAACTTGTTTACTGTTATTTGTATCTGCCAGCACAAATACCAAGTGTATTGAAAGATCCTCTGGTTCCTCACTTGGATGTATTGCTGCATGCTAGTAAACTTTCTCTGAATAGACCAGTGGCTCTGTATTCTTGGTTCCTATTTCAGTCTCTAATAAATGGGCAAGGAAATATCTTGATTAATTTTATAATAATAGGTATGTTCTGTGGAGCAGAAGTTTGTGCTTGGAGGGAGTTTAAGGGGAGCTGAAGTGATGTCCCCAGTGTTCTCAGCCTGTTCACAAGCCTTTTGTATGTCACGTTATATTACCTCTGAGCTGGAAGATACTAAAACAAAATCCATTAAGACAAGACCTAATGTTATCTCAACTGCCTTATGTATAAAAAGATAGATGAAGACTATCATTCTTCTGATAGAGAAAGCCAAATGTCCATTCCCCCTCAAATTCCTGCGGCTTTATAAACAAATGTTTATGTTTACTCTGTGATAAAGCAGCCATAGAAAAAAGGCTGAGGCATTAGGTTGCAGAAGCCTAATGGTTGGAAGATAGGATCCTCAGGCCGCTCTCTGGCTTCAGTGTTCCCATTCAAGTCAATTAAAAGCTACCTAAAAAAACTTTAAAAGGTTTTGAAACTGCTTGGGTTTTTTGTTTGGTTTTTTTTTTTGTTTGTTTGGAACTAGCACTACTTCTTTACCTCCAGTGCACCTGGTTAACCATCAGGAGTGCCTGGCGTTCTTTCATTGTAGTATACAGAGGTATATTTTTCTACTCTCTAAGATGGTTTCCCACCTTTTTTAGTGGGTTTTTTAATAGCTATTTTTATTTTAACTTCACTTGCTTGAACTATGGTTGTGTTTTAATGGTGGTTTTCAGTAAACCCTCAGACTCCTCTCCAGTTTGGGTTAACAGGCAAGTTCTTATTCAGCTCCATAATGAAAAATAAAAGGAGAACATTGTTAATTATGAATGACTAGGCTTATTAGCTGTGTCCAGACATATATTGCAGAATTTTGATGCCCTTCCCAAGGGTAAGTTTGAGATAGCTGTGAGCTGCCAGGTTTACTTTGTGTAGACTATTCCCAGCTCTCACCAAAATAACATAGACTTTTTAAACTTTTATGCAGCTGTGTGTGAACTTCTGTATAAATAAGAAGTTCTGGATTCAGCGTTGGCTCTTTAGTGGAGTGTGGAATAACACAACATACTCTCATTTAAAGCCAAATTCTGCATTATTTTTTCTTTCCAATTCTTTTCCCTCCTCTCCTTGTTTAATGCACTTTGACCTCCTAACTTCACCACATGAATTGGGAAATTAAGTATGTTGTCTTGGTTGAAGTCCTAACTGTTGTTAGCCTGGAGTAATTAATAGTAAGGCCCTCTAATATTTAAATCCTTTTGGAGGTCATCAGTGATCTTGAAGGTTGGTTTGTCTTTAAGACCATTGAAACAGGAGAAAATCTGTATGTTCCTTTGCTTTGTTGTATTTTATTTGTGCAGAAAGAGAAATGAAATTAAAGAAGCTGAATGTATAGAAGAATAACATTACAAACTTTCATTGGTAAGTCTAGGAAGAAAATGGCAAATTCAGACTAAAAATTTACACTACTATTGGCTTACATGCAAAAGGGAACATTCATGCAGTACTTAATGTGTTCTGAAGTTTTCATGAAGTAATATTTTGGAGGTTTGTTAGTTTTCAGGTAGCTGAAGTTATCAATTTATCAGTCGTGAAATACAGCTCCCATGACCCAGATGATATCTGTACCTTACCTCCCACACTCCCCATTCCTCTTGGATGGCATGTTCAACAACTGATGATCTCTGTTTTGTGTTTTAATAGCATTAATATTTACTTTTCTTTTGAAGTCCTGGCAGTGAAGCAGAAGGTTCTGATTATGTGTAATCCAAGACAATACTGTATTTCAAAACAGGTGTATTGATTGCAACAGCTGATACTACTTTGCCTGTAAACAAAGGGAGCAGTTTATTTTCATACTAATTTGATGTTTTATACCTTAATCTTTGCAACTTTAGTATCTTTTGTGTCTGAATGATATAAACAATGTGTTTGCTATTCTAGCCAAGACAATTCATTACAGGTTATAATGGGAAAGTTTAATACATTTTTGGCCTATGATACAATAATTGGTTCTGACAAACCTGTGAAGCTCTGTAGCACTTCAATGATTTTCAGCCAAAAGTAAGAATGCAAACCTGAGAAGTCTTAATTTTTAACTGTCGCTGAAATGTATGTGTATTCTTTTGTGGGTAGTTTATTGGGTTTTGATCCTATATTGTGTGCCTAAGGGTAAAAACATAGGAATAAATAAGATTATCTGCTATGTAAGGGACATGAAAAGATATGGGTTAAAAATAGGTTGCTGTCTCATAGGCATTACATGGATGTCTCTGTTTTTTTCAGTGATTTGATGCTGGCTAATGGAAAATGTTAAGCATATTTCCTTCTTTTCTTTTTATATAAGTTTCTGACAGGAAATCTGTAGCTAAATATCAGTTTATGATTTCCATCTGTTCATGTATAATAGTGTCTTATAATGCAGTCCAGATTGCTGCCCAATGGAAATGTCCTATAGCAGGAGATAGGCTTTCAAGTGATTGTTGTACATACTAATTATTTTCTTACATGAGTACTCATTTAATATTGAAGACACGGAACTCATTTTAAAGACAACTTCCTTGATGCAAAAATTCCCACTAATTAGCAAAGGTAGTGACACTATTTTTTGAAAGAAAGGTTTGCATAATTGTACTACTATGGTAAAATAAGAAAATAAAATGCATCCTTAGATTCAGGTAGGCAACAGGAACAGGAAAATTGCTGAAGTGTTTCTTAGTTGCAAACTTCTGTGATCTCTGCGGTGTTTCTCAGCTAGTGAGGACTAGATTAAAGAGCATTTATTGTAACAGATATAATTTTAATTCTGAGAACTCAGGCGATTCCCTCAAGTATTTAGACTAATTGATAAAACTGTTCAAACAGTAGCTTTTGAAAGGTATGTGTCAATATGTGTTTTCCAGTGAATATTTCTACCCTTCCCAGCTGGGAAGAAGGACTTGGTAATGGGAACCAGGTGTTATCTATATGGTGAGAAAACAAGACAGCAAATAAAAAAACATTACTTGTGGAATTCATGCTTTTCATCATGTTGGTCTTGATTTTTGCGCAACTGACTGTAAATCATTGCAAGGGAGTTGGTCTAGATGGCCTTTAAAGGCCCCTTCCAACCCAAACTATTCTGTGGTAAATGGTAAATTACTGTTGCTTTTCTGTATGAACTTTGCAATCAAGTTACCTTTAAATACCTATACTGCCTGAGAGTTTCCTGCTTTCACATGTAATGATAATCTGAATAATAAAATTAACATGACAAATAATTTGAATATTTATCAGCTTAGAACTAATTTAAGGACAACTGTATTGTGTGTTAAATGAGCCAGGATGGTGTCTGTGACTTCCAAATTGGGCTGAAAGTGCCTCTGAGAGGCAGAACTGTGCTCAGCCTAGTGAGGTTTAGCTTTGTAATAGCATAGATAATTATTATCAAGAGCTCTCACTTCCTGAAGAAAATGTGTTTCATATCTATGGTGAATTTCCTTTCACCAAGATAGTTTGTTGCAGTTGTTTTAGTGGCATAAATGTGAATTTCTATGGGTTTTTGAAGCTCAGTTGTTATCAATTCAGAAATATTCTGAATAGGTAAGATGATTTCCTATGGTTTGTTTCCTGTGGCTGTGTGCTTTGCACAGGGTGACCCTTCACAGAGGAGCTGGGAGTACTCCATCTCAAGTTCAGAAGTTGGAACTAGTCACGTTTGTAGTCATGAGGGAGTGTGTCTCTATCATTTTGGAAAATGAAAGCCGTTGGATTCAACTGCTTTTTTGATGAATATACTGGATGAGTTCGTATCTGGGCTGAAAGCAGGGATTGTTCTCAAATGCTTATATCCACAACAGATGTGCAGAGACAGCCAGTCTGACTCCCACAGCTCAGTTGGGCCAGACAGCGCCATTAAACTTGTGTCAATTACCCCACTGCAGTCACAGCACAGCGCTCGGCAGCTTCCCTCTGATGTCAGGAGACCTCTGGCGTGTTCTGATGCACAGTCATCTTTTCCTTCTCAGAGAGAAACAGCGTGAAACTCCTTTGCTTCTAAGGTGTTGAGAGCCGTGATTTAAAAACGAAACCGAAACTTCACAATACCTAAACTAACTCTTTTTCACCCTCTGAGCAGCTGGAAGACACAAAAGCAGAACAGAGCTGTAGCAGCTCAGTGCTTTTTTTTTCAACAGGAAATGTATTTTGAAATAAATCTTACTCTGTACAGTAGTAAATACTGTTTTTATAAGTCAGTATATTACAGAACTTGTACCTCAACTGAAGAACAGGTTAAAATAGTTCATGGGGCATACAAAATTACTGAAGTTCCAGATATTAAGTGCCACATGTAAAGTCAAGTGAAATTTCTACTACCTGTTGTATTTGCAGTCTTATGACATTGAACTACAGAGAGGGGCCTTTTCTGTAGCCTCTGGAAGAAATGGCTACTCCTTTAACCAAATTACCATTGGGATTATTTGTTCCCATTTGGGAACACAGAGGGGAGGCCACTTGGACAGAATAAGCTCTTTTAAATTTGACATAGTTTTGCTGAAAAAATAGCTATACGTATGTACTGCAGTACAGCCCTGTATCTTGTTTGAGAGTTCTCTTATCTTCTCAGTTGGCCATAGGCTAGTAGTGTACAGAGATGTGAAGTCCTGATCTACAACAATTTCGATAAAGAAATTCCTTTTGATGAAAAGTGACCCATTTCCTCATTGATAATGTGATGTATGAAACATAGTGAGAATTTTTACCCTGAGTCAATTTTAATCCTGCATATTGATGTCAGCCCAAGATATCCTTGCCTTCCTGAGAAGAAGATAAGTTGTATGAACTAGGTGTCAAAAGAGGTGTGAAAATATTTTAAGGTGGCTGTTTGGAAACTAAGAGAAGTTGCTTTAATCTAGGAATGCAAAAGTAATAAGACTTCAGAAATTATTTTAATATGAGCAAGGGAGGTTGGTATTTACAACTTACGTATAGCCGTAGTGTTTCCACCTTTTTTGTGGATAAACTGTGAATTGGATATAGAACAGTAACTGAGGAGTTGAAGGATGAGAGTATGCACATTTTCAGTATTTACTCATCATGGAGCTTCCTTTGCACCACATGGTACTATAAAGGACTATTGCCTCTTGACTTTTTCCTCTGTCTTTTCTGCCCAAACTTGTGTATGAATTGTTCCTACCATAATATGGCGTCTTCTGAGCACTGTTGTCACATGGGTAGTTCCCTCTTTAACCACTGCAACTAAATTTTCTGAGTATCATGGGTCACAGGTCAATTTATTTCATTTCCATTTATGTATTTTTAAACTTTGTTATTTTATTCTTTATGTAACAATGTTGCCAGAGAGTCTGTATCATGACAAAGAAGTCCTTTTCATGTTTCCCTCTGCTCGCTCAGTCTGAAGAGCAACTTCAGTATTTAACATGTCTCTGGAAGATGGTGTGTCATCTCACCAGTGGTATTTTTTTGCTTTGAAGTATCCCAGATAAATAATACATTTCTTATTAAAAACTGTATCAATTAGTATATCCTTCCACAGAAGTTTATAGTAGTGTTGTTGTAGCCCCTCCCCCTAGTAATACTTGAATTAAAATATCTTTCTGATTTAAAATTCTGAAGTAGTAACTTCCATTTCATATAGCAGAAGGGAAGACTTGTGTGTTTTTTCATACATGCTTTTATTGAATTACCAAAAATATTTTTATATATATATATATCTCCTTACATGGTTGCAGCTTGTTAATATAAAAATGAACTTTTGAACCTTACTGTTAATATACACGAAAATAGTAATTGAGACTAATGGAATTTGAGGATGGAAACTTAATGCAACAGCAAGGGAAATTTAAATTCTATATACAGAAACCATCAATGGTCACTGGAGACTTAAACCAAAAGCAACTCAGGAGAATTTAGGGTCATGAATGGAGATGTGAAGAACAGAGAGATGAATTCAGTAGTTTTAATACTGGCATAGAAAGGAAGTGTTATGGCTGTACAGCTTCTCCGGGGAAAGCTGAGTTCAGACCAACACCTGCACCTCTGGTGTGGGCACAGATTTCTCAATGTCACAATTTCTTTGGAAACTCGGGCTGTGAAGTTTCCACAAACCTTTTCTTCGAAATAGAGTTTTAGCAGTGCTGTTCATAGCCATGTTGACTGTAATATTTCTTTAGAATCAAGGTAAAATATCATCAGTGCCTTGGTACTGACAGTTCAAAACACTTCCACTCTCAATGGCAGCAAAAGGATTATTGCCTTATAGAGCTCTGCAGGTTTCAGCCTTATTAGAAATGGGTTAATGCTAGATTTTAGCCTATTGACTATTGTTGGAAGCAGATTACTCTGCTTGTATAAAATAAAATCTGACAATTGAAAGTCTTAATGTCTGCAAAAGATAATCTGACCAAATATGTGGGTGCTCCTAGTGTTTGGTTTGGGGTGGTTTGGTGTTTTTTCCAACACCAGTCAACTCTTTGCATGCTGTGCAATTCTGACTGCTAACAAAACAGTATATAAAGCTAAATTAACTTTCTTGTCATAAAATGAGTGAGTATTTTAATGAATCTGAAATACCAGAAATGAATCCTGTTTCCTCTTTTTCTCTGGACTTACTGTGGGGAATATGTAGGAATTCTTTTTGGCTTTATTTCAGTGACATTGCCTTACCCAGCATAACATTCTGCAGTTCTGACTTTTAGTAAGTTCAGTGATAATATATCTTCTGATAGTGAGTAATTGTGCTGTATTGTGGTCAGGAAGCATTTGTAGAGATTGATGAATACAGCTCTGTTGTATCCCTTACTGCTGTGGTACCAAAGTACTGAGCAAGGGGCTGGAATTATTTTTCACTTTTTGTGATAGCTACTTGAGATGCATTTGAGGGAATTATTTGCCCTTTTGTTCTGGAAAAATTTTCATCAAGTAGTCCTTCTTGTTCAAAAAGAGATTTGGGAGAAGACCAGAATATTTCTCATGAATGTAGGAAAAGAATTCTTTTTAATTAAAAAGCTTAATCCAATCTAAATCAGGATTAACACCAAGAGGCTTTCAGTAAGCCAGCTGGCTCTCCTACCAGAGGGAAGTTTTTTGTACAAAACCACCTTACTGTACACATCACTAGCCCTGGACTGTTTCTGTTTTTACCAAGCACGAGGAGTTCCATATCATGCTGACTTGAAATTAGGTCAAGATCATGCTTGTTTAATTTTGATTTTGCTAATTGATGTCTGCTGCAAAGAGATTTATAGTAGTGATGTCGATATGCAAGTATTTGAAGTATGATTGCCACTGTTTCTTAGCATGGAGAAGACAATTGTGGAAAGTTTGCATTAGCTGCTAGTTGTGTCACAAATGTTCTGTAAGGCATGGTTTCAAACTCATATTGAGGATTTCATCTGAGCTTCTCTCATGAAAGTCCATCAGAACTTACAGGGCAGGGCCAGGGAGGGTTCGTGTTGTGAGGACTTCTTTGTAATGTTCCTTCTATGGACTCCTTGAGTCCACTGGATGGACAGCTGCTCCTTTGAATCCTCTGAAAGTCAAAGGGGAAGGGCTCCCCTTAAAGCTGGGGATTATTTTATTCCGAAGGGAACCAGGTTGATACTACTTGTATTTTTATTCCTAGTTCTGCCTGAGAATAGCTCGGACTTAGGTATGAAGAGGGGAAGGATACAGCAAGAAGAGTTTTCCAGAGATAATACAAAGGTTTAATTTAGTGTTCGTTGTAATTGTAGCATTTAATTAAAAATAGGGTATTTTTTGTACTTTCATGTATTTAAAATGGCTTTGATGTTCCTGAAATGTACTTTTTATGTGGCCTATATGTTGTTAGAGCTTATCTTTATTTATGCTTATCTTTTTGATCTCCATTGCAGATGAGGTCTTTAGGCTGCAAACTTTAGATTAGAAAAAAAGATAAAGCCGTATTTTTAATCTATGTTGATATTTTAGCTACATGAAGTAGCAAATATCAGAATTAACAATTCATATTTTTGAGGGAAAAATAAAACTCACTTCTGATTTATGTATAAAGCAACCAGGGTATAGAATTAAATGGAAGTTCTTAAATTAAGCTAAGACCAAGATATATGGTTTCCATAAAGAAAACAAAAAATATAATCAAGAGCTTATCTAATCAGTATTTTTTAAATGCAATTAAAATTAATTCTGTAATGACTAAACAACTGTGGGGTGCACACCGGCTCATTTCTGTTTTTTAAAACTTCTTTCAAAACTTCTGTTTTACACAAACTCCTATAAAAACATTAAGGATAGAAACTGTGTTTATCACTGTAAATGCTTAATCTATACATAGCCAGTGTCAATTAAGCAAACATCACGCTCTGTCTGTTGGTGCTACACGGGGTTCTCATAAGGTTATTCTTGGTACTCTAACTTCCTAAGATTTCTGCTAAAATATTTAGCTCTTCTACCTTAACCACGTCAGCTGCCGTTCTGATCAGAAGGCAGTGCTGTTTGCTGCGTTCCTTTTTTTGGCTGTTAGACCAGATGGCAATAGCTTGTTTTCCAGATTAGGTTAGTTTAGCCAAGAAGTGTGAAGACAAGCAGGGGTAGAAGTGCAATATGTTGCAAATAACAGTGTATCTTAGCAATTAGTTTTATTAAACCTGATGGGAACTTACTAGAATACAGCATTGTCCTTACATATAGGTCTTTCAATGATTTTAACACGTAGTTTAGTGATTCTTTTTGCTTTTCTGCTGGTCAATGTCCTTTAAAAAAGTAAATTATATGGCTGTGGAAAGCTTATATAATAATGTAAATAACAAATATGTATAAATAAGCACCAGTCTCCAGGCTGCCTTACTAAATAGTCAGACACTCAATATTGATCTTGTTTTTTTTCACTATTTGAATTGGATTTTTCTTGAAGGAGTGACATGCACATTTGTATAGTGGAATGCTTGTGACAACTGTATGTGTGTAGAAAACAGTTCCATTAACTTTTCTTGCTCACACTGGAGACCTGCATTAAGATATTAAGGCACTATAAATAAGAGCAAACCCTGCTGTTATATACTCAGCTGAGGTTTATTATTTAGAAAACAAATCCCTGGTTTGCATCTATTTTTCTTTGCTTTTATCATAGTCACAGTGCTTCATAACAGATTAGTGACAGTTTTGGGGTTCTGAAAAGCCAGAAACCTTTTCCTTGTGTGATTACATCCTTCTCTTTACAGCTATCTGTTTACTTGTCCTAATGAAACAAGAAATTGCAAGTGACTGGGAGAAAACAAAGATGAATGGTGGCTGTTGTGTTTGCTCTCATGCTAATTCATCAACTTGAAATCAACGTTTGGGTCAAGCAAAACAGATAAGTCTGAAGTTGGAAAGTTTATGGAGCTGCTTGACATATGCTTATTTTTAAATATAGTACTACATCATGGTGCCTAAAGATGCTGCCTCTGTAGCCTTTTACCTAGCTGTATAGTTAGTATTATGTGCAGTATTTAGGAGTCTTAGCAGTGATGCTGTAGTTAGAGCTGAAGATGTGTTTTAAGTATGCACCTTTTGTTTTAAAGCATTTACAAATTTTTGAAGATTTCATATTTGGTGGAATTAAGCCTTGTATTTTTTTTGGGTTTATTTGATGCTGTTTTACCAAAATATCTGCTATAAGCCATATTATTTCTGGGAATAGTCATGCTTATTGGGGTACCTAAACTTTGATCTATATATGCGTTTCATCTGATATGTAACTTCCCATGGGATTTTGTCTCATTTTGCCCTTCCTGGGACAACTTGAGATGTAGGCCGTTACCTGTCCTGTATGTTATGTGACTATGAGACAGGTTGACTTAATAGCACATGCGTGGTATGCCTGGCCTTAAATCCAAAAAGGGCCACAACATAGTCTTTTTTGTGCAGTGGAATGCTGGAAGAAAATTACATAAGGCTGTATGTTAACTGTAGTTTTAAAAAAAAAAAAAAAAAAAAGACAAAGAAAGCAAATACTTGGTCAGACTTTAATCTTTCTTCCTTACAAAATTTGCAGAAAAATGAGAAATGCAGACTCTGATGTTCAGACCAGGTTGGGTGTACAGACATGTGGGATACTGATTTTGCTGTTGGGTAAACCTTTTTTCTTTTCGTTTTAAATCAAAACCTTAACAGTATTATTCACTAATCAATATGCTTTTACTTATATGTTCAAAATAAAGCCCTGGCAAAAATGCTATCTTGAAACAAAGTGATGGATATCAAGTGCTAATGGAACTGTAGCAGGCTTTTCAGAGTTGCTACTTCTAATTTTCAGGCAGCTGCTGCATTAGATTTCACTTAACGATCTCAGTGCCTCCTTGGAGGTCTGTGTTGGGATTTTTGAGGGGGGTTATTTTTTCTTTTAACTAGTTCCAGTGAGCATTTGTTGGAGCTTGAAGCTTGGAGTTTGAAAACAATTCTCTTCTGTCTGGACAGTTCTGAAGTGCAGAACAGTCTCTTCTGTTCTGAAAGTACATTAACCACTATGAAAGAAAATGTTTTGACAATATTAGTGACTTCTACTTGGTCACTAACCTACTGGACTTTATTAAAAAATATCTTTTATACCTATTTCTTCTCATGCATTACTGGAAAAGAAACAAGCTGGAATAAAATTTCTGAAATTAGTCAATAGAACTTCTTGCCACTAAGGCAACTGAATTCTTAGAAGGGGCAGAAAACATGGGGTTTTGGCCTGGCTGAAAAAACTTAAATTACTTTCCTGGTATTATTTTAAGCTTTGTACTCTCTTTCCATCCTGGTTTGTGCTTTGCATGTGATCTTAGCTTGCTATAGGTCAGAACTGGATTCAGAGCACATATGTTCTAAGGCTGTCCTGAATTTGAAGACCTCTAGAAGATAAATGTTAAATTAAGGGTTTTAGCAGGTATTTCATAGGCTGATTTAAGACAGCTAGACTTGCAAATGAGACCAACAGTCTTTTTTATCTAAAATGCAAGTAACTAAAATACCTTAAGGGTGAAGATATTTGTAATTAGGAAAGTTGTTCTGAACTACACAAATAAATATCTAGGAAAAGAAGAAAGCAAAAGGTCTTAGTTATTCATTTCACTAGATTAAGGTATGGCTACTGCATAAGGCATTAGCATTATTTTCCAGAAGTGTCATTCCCTGAATGGTATCATTGTTAACCAAAATTCCTGAAGTCGTGAAGTGATTGGTAGTAGTGTGTGAAAGGGGCTGGGAATGCAACAGGACCATGTACCCTCTGTCTAAGGGCAGCGGTCTGCTGCTTGGGTACCAGTGTTCTTGATGTGTGACTGAAAAAAATTAACTGAAATTGCAGTTTTGTTTCTCAGAAATCTCTTTTATTATCTTTGCCCACAAATATGTGTTGATCTTCAATTCCTGAAGTTTCTAGAGAACCCTTGGTGGTTCTGCTCTTAGTAAGACTTAAAACTAGAACAGAGTAGAGTTGTTATTTATAAAGATCTTTGAAAAAGTTGGTATGTTAATACTGATACCTTGCACAAATTTAACTTTTAGGCACTTTTTATTAATTCAGACTATGTTTTTCCTTCTGATTTGATTGGGTATAGTGACACAAATCCTCCATGGCCATAAATTGTCATAGCACTGTTGATTCTTTCTCTTCTTCTCTCCATCCCTGAAGTATTGATACCTACATATAGCTACCCTCTGGTTTGTAAGTCGTGTGCTGCTAAACAGCTCCCGGAGGAGGTCACGTTTCAGTGACAGGTGAAGGCTGTGTATATATGGTAGGTGTTGAAAATGATTCAGAACATTAACTTTGCTACAGAATTATGATTTGGTTTTAAGCTGCTGTTCAGTTTTCATTCTTCATCAGAGGAGAATGGAGTCCATAGTGAGTAGGTTTCCAGTCCTGCTTGGGTTCGGTATTTAGGCCAATCATGTGTTTAATGCAGCTTTTGGGTAGGGAAACAACTTGAGAGCTGCTCAGTGCCTCAGGCTACCAGCTGCTTGCCTAATTGGCCTGAGAGCACAGTGGAAAGAAAGCTGAGGCACCAAGTCAGCTGGCTTCAGGGTTGTTCGCAACTGGAAGAAACCTGCTTATTGGTTTAACATGGCATCCAGTAGGGTGTGTATACAGCAACTGTTTGCTCAGGGATGAGGCTGGCAACACCAGCTGCCCAGTTCCTTCACATCAATTCAGTGTGACTGACGTTGGACACTTTTCTTCTGTTGGGCAACACTTGAAGGCTGCTGAACTAAAATTTATTTTAAGACTGAGTCTTTCCTCATCTGAGAGGGAGCTTTCACAACAAAGCGTGGCAGGCACGTAAGACATGTTGAAGAGAGAGCCTAAATAATATCAATGGATACATACAGAAGGAAAATAGATGTAGAGGACAAAGAACATAGTTTGGGAAAGTAGAGCAGTATGCTCTGAAATATTCTTCCAGTTACTCAGTGAACTTGATTTTGACAGCCAGCAAGGCTCAAAATGTGTCTTTCATCCAGAATGGTAAGTGCTAAGTTGTAGGGTAAGAAATTTCTGATTTTGATAGATTTCTTTGTTCAGAAATCCCAGGAGGTTCTTATGCTTCCATGAAAAATGTGAGGAATTTGAAATGTTTGGTTTTGTTAATCTTTAAGTTGTTAAAATCCATGACACACTATTTTCTTTGGGAAGATTTTGTATGCAGCTATGCAGTTAACCCTTGGATTTGAAGTAAATGCTAATAAGCTTGTTTTACCTAAGACGTTCATCTGTTTAAACATGCAAGGAATGTAGACTAGTAACTGCTTATGGTCACAGTTATTTGTTTCTATAATTATTTAAATATTGTTCATTTGGGTGATTTGTTTCTGTAATTATGTAAATATGGTTCAGCTGGGTTTTCAGATATTTTCAGAAGTATGTGTGGGTCCACTGCATTTTCACAGGTGATGTTATTAGTTGAGATCCTTGGCCTCTCCATTTCTCTCCAAGTGTTTCTTGTTAGTAACTTTTGAGCTTGTTGAGAAACTGCTTTGACTTGGAAGGACAGCAACCTTGAAGTGATGGTGTGGGGATGAAATGTTGCTATTAGTGCTTCTGCTGAAGGAGAGGACAACTTGCCCATTATATGTTATTTTCTGGTAGCATCTGACTGGCAAACCAATTTATTGCTAGCCGTGATATTTTGTGGTTTATTGCTACAAGAGGATGGCTCAAGAAATGTGAGTCATGCCAAGCTGCTGAGTTACAGAAATAGGATGAAGGAGGATTTAGAAGAACATGTAGACAAATAAGTGAGAAAACAAACTTGTTCTGCTGTTTACAAAGCAGCTACTTCAGGCAGCTCAGGACTTTCTGCAAGTATTTCATCTGCTGGTAAATAATTAGTGCAGCAACTGTTACTACACTGATCATATTGGTACTGCCTATGTGCAGACTGTCCTTGCAGTTGATGAAAGTTTGCTTGCAGGACAACTGCAGATGACACTACAGAATGTATCCCAAGGGGATAGCAATTATATTGTGTTTTACAGTAAAATTAAAGAAGCAGTAATAAAAAAGCATGAGAATATCCTAGGCCTTAAAATTATCCTGTATTAACAATTTAATGAAAACCTGTCTTATATTCAAAGGTATCAGTTGCTTAAATGCTGCATATCTTTCTAAATGGGTGTAGTTATGTAATGTGAAATTTAGAGTGTATGGTGTTAACCCCGTTTAAGCATTTGGCTCTTAATAATTTTGCATAGATGTTTTTCCTACAACATGAAGTTTAAATAGAATGCAGTGAAAGCAATGAGACTGTAGAACATTTTGTCCTCTGGATCTCTGAGAGGAAAGAAATCACTTATCCTGATTTTTTTTTAATTGTTTTCAGTGAAACCAGTCCAATCTTATGTAGACATGTTCTTGTAATCGAAGTTAAATTTGCAGGGCTGTCATCTAAGGAGATTTTTGGTAAACACAATATATTTAGTAAATACTTAACATCTTCTTCCTCCCCATCTTCCACATATAAAATGTCATTAAAGCATACATTGCATTTTCTACCATACTTCTAAAAATATATAAGCATCGTTCATTTTTCAGCCATTACAGGGCCTCTACTTCCAAGCTTATTTAAATTTTATAGAAGAGCAAAAGAAGTAGTTAATCAAATGCCCATTAACTCCACAAATTATCTAACTTCTGGTTACATAGATATCCCAAAGACTGTTCTTAGTTGCATGTTACCATTACTGGACCTCTTCCCCTCTCCAAATTGTAAATTAACTAACTACCCATATCAATAAATAAAATCGATATGCATCATTTTAAGAGTTAAACTGACTTTTCAGTAGGTATCAGAAGAGCTTCCTGACTTCACAGGAAAAACTGCAAACTGTTTGTGACTGGGAAAAAATGTCCACTTTTACAAAACTTGCAGTTTTCGTTGCTGTGTTACTCATAGACTAGAGTGAAATAGGCCATTAGGATGGCTGACCAGGTTAGACACTTCCAGGTGCTTCTCTGCTTCTCATTTCAACTTCTCATGCACTTTAGCAGTTTATATCCTTCATTTCAGCCTTTGTTTTTTAACTATTGCAGTTATTTCAAAAAGGTGATTTCAGTGCTTTATCTTAAAGATCAGTTTTTGTTTTAATTTGAAATTTAAAACCTCCTTATTTTTTTCATAATAGGACTGTCTGTATACTTCAGCCTCGTGAAGGTTCTGCTCCTTACATGAGTTCTCGTTTTCCCCCTCGCCATGGGAAGCTGAAGGTGGTTGGATGCAGTAGCCTTTCTGCTAATTGCATCCAATCATGCAGCTTTTATATCTTATGCATGGTCTTTAAAGTGCACTTATCACACTAATTCTTGAATCATCGAGGTTTAAAATACCTCGTTAGAGGAATACTTCTCATCAATCCTCATGCAAATCATGTCTGTTTCTCAAATGTTTCCCTCTTCCATGTGAAAGAGGAAGGTTCCCTCTGTGCCAGCCAGCATCATCAGCCCTGGGGTTCTGTGCAACTATGATTCAAATCTAGCTTAGATGGACTAGTCTGGTGTAGAAAATACCAATTAAAATTGTTTCATTTCAGTCTCTCTAGGTGGTATTCAATATCCACGTAGCCTTGGGCAGCCACATGGTTAACTATGTTCCCTACCAAATGCTTCCTCTAATCTGTTACTGGCAGGAAGGGGAGAGTTGCCAGCCCCCGTTTTGTTGTAGCCATCTTCAGAGAGATGAAACCTGAGTCTGTTGCCTCATCTCTTCCCAAAATAGGACGTTTGCCAGCAGTGATGGGAGAGGTAGCAAATGAGAAAGGAAGGAGCAAAAACTGTGACTGGTGTAGTGGGGAGCAACAGATGTCATGTGGAAAATTGAGATATACTCAATAAGCATTTTCTACAAACATTTTCATACTGATGTAACTTAGTTATGGGGTGTGAGATACAAGCATATGAGAGAGTGAGTGAGTTTAAGCTTTGAAGCATTTCAGACAGATGGAAGTTTGTGGTTTAAGACAATTTATGTGGAATTACAGGGTAGGCTGTTCATAGCTTAATGATTCTGCTTTAAAAGTGATTTTATGCTATAATTAAAGAGATTTGGTGAAAGAGAATAGAAGGAGCTGGGTTAAAGAAGCAAGGAGAGTGAAGGCCAAGAGCTGCTGCTGCTGTTAAAAGGGTGTCATCTATAAAGAGCTATACCCTGTAAAAGAACATAATGCAGAGAATTACAGGTTACTCTTGTGATATCAACTTCAGCTTACACTGTTGACAAATGCAGCTTTCTTTGAATATATTATTAAAGGCAGTATCGCCATAAATGAATGAGAAAAAGTGCTTTGACATCTGTATTACAAATTGTGTTAAAGTACATACGTATCTGGAACAGAAAAAAACTGTCTCTCAATCAGCACAGGGTATTTGATATTCAGCAGCATAAAAAAAAAGAAAAAGCTGTAATACTGTGAGTTTTATTTTCCAAATAAGCCTTTAGCACTTGAAGCAATGTTGAATTACTCAGAGTAGTGCCCTTTGTATAAAAGGAAAGATGGTTTATTTGCAAAGTACTCACTCTGCCAAAATGTGTTGTTCATAGCTTGCCTTTCCATGTTTCTTTCTTTTAGATGTATTTGATGTATTTCAGTAGAGATCACTCACCTTAATGTTACCTGTTTTGTAAGCACCTCTTGATTCTACTCTTGTCAAACTTCAAATTAATAAAACGAATTGAATTTTTGCAACCCCATTTATTGTAATGCTTTACTCTTGGGGCTTGTATCAATTGAAATAAAAAACCAATGGTTTCATCTGAAGGACAGTGCCTCTGCACAGTCTGTTGACTGTGGTCTCTGGTGTTAGTATTTCTGTTTCCAGAAGACTCATATTCTTCAAATCATTTGATTTATTTCTTCTATTGTAACTTTTAACTAGGTGTATTGTAGAAATTGTTTGGGATATTTCAGGGATGTCACCATTTTGATAGTGCATTGTAGACATTTTTCTTTAGAGATGATGACTCTAAAGACAGGGACATCAGTGTGAGTCATAGAGTATGGTCTGTGTTCCCTAAGCATATTGTTTTCTAGATTTTGTGTTCTGTGTTGGACCATCTTTCGTTCATTTTTATAGATTAAGTTTTGTTCAGATATGTCAGAAATACATAGGACAGAGTTTCCTTTATTGCTGAGGAGTTACTGCTTTTCACCAGATTGTTTTCTAAGGTTTGAACTTCAGAATTGGTGATATTTACATTGAAATTTTATATTTTTCATCCTTTACAGAAAGGGCTATTGCAAGACATGAAGTCAGAGAAATAGAGCAACGTCATACAGTAGATGGTCCCCGACAAGATGTGACACTGGATGAAGAAGATGATGTGGTGATTATTTACAACAGAGTACCCAAGACTGCCAGCACATCCTTCACAAATATTGCCTATGATCTCTGTGCGAAGAACAAATACCATGTTCTACATATCAATACAACCAAAAATAATCCTGTTATGTCTCTGCAAGATCAGGTAAGCTGCTGAATTTGGGATGTCTTTATGAAACAAGGGAAGAGCACAGGAAAAAAATTTGCTACTGTAAACTTGGCTGATCTGATGGAATTGGCTTTTATGTCACGTTTTCCAATATAAATGAAATCTAATGTGTTCGTATTTTCTTGTAGAGAATTAATATTGTTTCATAATAGGTTTAGGTTTTTGCTGGGCTACTGGAGGTGATAAGTGTCTGCTTCTTGGACAAAAACAAAGCTTAAAAGGGACATGACTAGGGTAGAAATGACCTTTGTTGTTATAACTGTTTTGGCTGTGTAATACTACTTGCCTGTCTTCTCCATCTGCAGTCAATGCAGTCTTAGGCAATTTGCTCTCTGAGTAGTGTGGGCACTGTGCCATGCTGTCAGGGCTAGACTTGTGTCTTTGGTACTGGGTCTGGTCAGGTCTCACAGGTGATAAAAAACATACAGAAAAGTGGCTGTAAATAGCTTGCACTGTGAAGGATGGGTCAGTTTGCATCCATTTAAAGCTCTCACACTGAAATCACTGTAGTACCACTGCATCAGATGATGAGTATTTGAAAAAGATGATGAAGGATCAATGCCCTGTTTTTGTTAGGCTGGGGTGAGGAAGTTGTTTTGCTGGTTTATTTTCTTTAATATTTCCTTGGTTGACATGGGTGCACTTGCAGGGTACCCAGGTTAGAGATCTGAAACATCACTATCTTCATCCCTGCCTGTAAAACAAATGTTTCTGAACTCTGTATTGCCGGTTGTATGCCGATCACTTAAGTTGATATGCAGCAGAGGCACGAGCTGTTCTGCATTGCAGCATGTCAGCATTGAGCCTTCCAGCTCCTTTAAGTGCGTGTCTGCAGGCAGAAGCAGGTCAGCACAGCTGGACTGGGGTGAGGGGAAGCAGATGCTAAAGGCCCCCCACTTCCAGTTCTGTATGTGGGGGAAAGGTTGAGGTAGGGATCTCCATGCAGAAGAAATAATGGACTTGGGTGATACTGGAATCTGTTTTGTGGTAGTGGGGTTGTGTTATTGTTGAGTATTTCCTCCTGTAAAATTGTTTCCCAAATATGAAGGTGATATTGTCATACATGACTACTGAGATTATTAAGAGTAAATCTGGTAGCCATCACTATAGTCCTGGCCACTGCATAGAACAAGTACTAAAGACCTGTGCACTAAGAGCAGCGTGATTTTTCAGATGATTTAATAAGCCTATATCTATTAATTAAATTCATACTCAAGTCAGTCATACTTCATGTTGCACTTCCCACCAAATTCTGTTTCTGTCAAAGTGTCTCTTGAAATGGAGGTCTGTCCTGAAGGATAGGAGAGCTAGTCATTGAATAGGTATGAATTAAACACAGGCTACCTTAAATTTCTACTTGTGTTTGAACTTAATTCAAATAAAATTTGTTCTTCACTGGCTTAGTTTTGCGTAAGAGAAACTCTTCATCTTCCCTTTAATAATAACCTGTTGAAAAACAAAAATCTGTCAGTGCTGAGCATGTACACAATACTCTCAGTCCTACCTTCATTTGATACTATGCTCTTGTCCAAGGCAGTAAATTATGTACTTTAATTAGACAGTTGATACTGCTCTTCTTTGGTGGCCATTAACTGGGAGATGCTGACAGTCAAGAACTTCATATATTGCATAGCTGTTCAAAGTCGCAGAAGTAATTATTCATCTTTAATACATGGAGATAAGAACTTGCCATTGTAAGTCATAGTGCATAATTCTGGAGATGGCAGGGGTGCTGAGTGGTAGCTGATGACGTTTACTCCTTGTGGACTTGGATTAGCATGACATTCATATGCTACCTTCACCAGTGTAGCTCATTTGGGTGCATTAGGTGTATATGCGCCAGTAGTAAAATACATAAACACATCACAGAGACAAAATTGTTCTGTCAGTGATAATGTTTGTTAAAGCAAATCTCCCTTATCAAGGTGAAGATTGCCTTGAGCCAGGCAGAAATTTGTAAATTAGTGAGCCTTCTTTTGTGCAGTATTTCTGCTGTACGTTTTCCAAACTGCTGTAATTCTGTAACAGATTTTAAGTTCTCTGCCCATATGTGAAACCTTTAGTTCTTGAATGCAATATGAAAAAAAAAAGATATTTAAAAATCCGCTCCAAATATAGTCTGTATCTGATTTGAGATAATCCAATAAGAGTTCCTAACACTCATTTTAGTTTCAGATGTAAGTTGTCCCAGCAGCCCTCATTTCTTTTGCAGCGTCTCTGGCAGCAGGATCCTGGGAGTTGTCCTTCTTTCCCCAGGTTGGGCCTTTTCTTTGCAGCAAGCTGAGTGCCATGTTGCCCGTGTTGCATTTCTGACCTGTGTGGTCTGTAGTAGAAACACTTGCTTTTTGTAATTAAATCTGAGTAGTTGTTTAGTTGAATTTTATTTGCTTCTTGCATGTTTCAGCAGTAACACTTGGTCCGTAAAAGAATGCCTGTGTTACGGCTATCAGGATGGCATACCAGCCACACAAACTTTATTGGTTTTGTTACATGGTGAAATTGTCATCTAAAACATTTAAAATTAAATGACTGTTTTGCATTACAGCATGTATTCTTGATATATTATTTTAAAAATGGGTGTGAGAGCATTCTCTGTACTGTTACAAATGCTACTGTTATCCAGTGTTTCACTCCCTCAGCTTGCTGTTTTCTGTTTCTTGTTATTTTCTCTCCTTCGGTCTCTCAATTTTTCTCAAAAGAGCAACCTGAAAATATATTATATTGCTTCCAAGTGCATTCTAAAACAGTTGGTCTCTCAGAGGACAGCACAGTCATAGTGGCTGTAGTGGTACTTATTTCCTCTGCTAGTGCAGATTTCAATGGCTTTCAGAAGTGGAACAAGTTGCTGCAGCAACTCTGTTAGAAGTGGAAGTACTGTCATGTGGTTGTGAACATTTAAGAATTTTTCTCTTGGTCTAATATGAGTGCTGCATGTGTGCCAATTTTATTTTCCTTCTGAGAAAGAACTATTACTGCAAGGCAGGTGTCCTGGCTGTGCTGTGGCTGAACTGGTGAACTCAATCTTTTCACCATCTCACAAAATTGCTTCTCAACTGTCCTTGCCTTGAGCTTGCTTGTGATTGTTCATGTCATGCAGCCAAAGGTGTGCTGCTTGCCTGTTTCCAGCATTCCTGACCCTCTGATTCAGAGCTAACTCAAACTCATGCTTGCACACTCAGACACACTCTTGCACACTAACACATACACACACTATTGCACACTCAGACGCACTGAGACACAAGCAGCCACACACACACACACCCCATCAAGCTCAGGCACACAATGACACACAGACACACGCACACATGCACACACACACACGCTTGCACGTGCATGTGTGCATGTGTGTGAGTGTGATTGTGAGTGTGTGGCTGAGTGTGTCTGACGGTGTGTGAGTGAGTGTGTGTGGTCAGACTGTAGAGAAGAGGGACTGATGGTTGCAGTTAATGGACAAAGAGAAGAACTTACAGCACCACTTTAGTTTGCACACATGGCTTTTTCTCAGTCCAGATATGCTGGTAGGGTTTTTCCTCCTTTTGGCTCACTGGGACTTGTTTTAAATTCTTACTGTCCTAGAAACTGAATATGTTTAACTTACCTTTCAGGACATCTTACGCCCCTAGTGTACATTTGATCTGGCTTTTTAATTCAGTGAACCTCAGCTGATTTCCCAGGTACTAAAGGCTGTGAAGCAACTTTGTAGCTGATTATATAAAAGCACCATGAAACAACTTCACAGGAATTCCATTCGCGTCTATACGAACTTTTAAAGTCACCTCAAATTTTATTCAGTTGGGCTCAGATGGAGACGCTTGCTCTGTCTGTTGAAAGCTCCAGTATCTGCTAAGCCCTGAAAAGAAAGGTAAAATTGATCATATTTAACAATATGAAGCAGTGAGCAATATTCATCTCTGACCTAAAATGTGTGAGTCCAGACTCATTAGACTGTCCATGACCTGGAACAATTCTGGCTTTTGGAATGCTGCAAACTGTGGGAGAAAAAAAAATCTCTTGCCTGCAGGCTAGTTATGGGCATTAAAAACTATAGTTCTCAGGAGCTCAGCATGTTGTAGGTCCATCTTAAGACAGGTGTCAATGTCACAGCTATCTTATAAAACCTTCCTAGCCTTCTCTTAGCTTGGCTGGCGTTAGAGGCTAGACTATCCATCCCATGTTCATAAAAATTATTTCCATAGCAGACAATAACATTCTAAGACAAGGGCAATAAAGGATTTTTGTAACTGTTACTGGAACATCTACGGTTTGATGCCAGATGCTGGCATAGGGATCTAAGACAAAAACCCTAGGATTTTGTACCTAACATAACCTTATTGCTAGTCCTAGACTATCAGAAACTGAAATGTAGATGATGTAAGATTTCAAAAAGCCTGTTTGTGGAAACATAAACGTACCTTTGATATGTGGGCCGCACTGCACAGCGTAAGTAGCATAATTGGTTTACTTGCAGGGTTATATCAACCAACCATGACATTTTGGGGTTTGTGGGTGAAGGAAGGAGAGGTGATTTATCTTTTGTATTTAGAAAACTTCTTTCCCAGGTAAAGAAAAATATATAGCTGAGGCTCTCCACTGAAAATATCATGTCGTTAATCTTGGAAAGATACAGTCAATGGAAGTGTGGTTTATTTCAGTAGCAGTAAAGGTAGTTCAACTGCATTCAAAGTCCCATATTACCAGTCTGTGCTATGGACAAAGCCAGACAGAAAGCCAGTGCAGTTCATGAAATAGCATTGTGTAACACAGTGTAGTGCTTTTCAGCTAGATTTGCCATAATTTTCATGTGCAATATATGGTTTAAATTTTGTAATGGCACAGACTGTGAAACTTGTGCACTGAACGAATTAATGCTGCCTGTTACTAAAAAATAATATACATTGCTGTTATCTGAGAGTCGAAGAGCCAGTGTTTAAAGAAATAAGTACAGATTATCAACCTCTTAAACCCTAGACCATGAGTTTTGCACATTTGAAGAAACAGGAGCAAGCCAGTCAGTCTCACCTCTTAAAATCCTCAACTGGTAGGTTATAATAAATAGTAAATATTACGCTTCAGGACACTGTCAATGCACTTGACCTTACAGAATGTTAGTTAGTGTGTTGTCTTGAGCTCTCAAACTTTCCTTTTTTTGTCTCTCTTGTCTCACCTCAGTATCTTTGTGGTTATCTGTTTCTCTGTATAACAGAAAAGATATTGCAGATGTGCAGAGAACACTATCTTTTAATTCACAGCCTCAGAAACAGCATATCTTTGTCAGACAGCTCAGGCAGTACAAATTTATCATCCTCTCTTTATTATCCAATTCACTAGTTTTGAAATAACTTTCAGTTACATGCTTTGATGTTAAAATATTCTGTTCATCTAATAAGGCCAAGCTCTATCAGGATTTGCATGTCCCACTTAATTTGATCACACTTCCTGGTTTGGGGCTTGTGTCTTATTTTGTTCTTTGAAATGTAAAGCTATTCCTACTTTTGTGAAGTTTGCCAATAACTGCTTTATCAGCCCACGTTCAAGGGCTACTTCGTGCTTTAACATGCAAGTTTTGCTGAAATGTTAGGCTTAAGATTACTATTCAAAATAGTAAACTATAGATCTGATTTACATTGCATGCATGTATAACATTTCTGGATTACTTGCGCATTGCATTTTGGGATGGAGGAGCAAATGAACCATCAGGTTCATTTCTTATGCCTCAGTAAAATAGGTCTAAGAACATGCTGTAAATCTGATACACTTTTATTTGAGGGACTGAATATGGATCAGACAATTCTATCAAATATGTACAAATATTTCTACTGAAAGAATTCCACATTCCTTTCAAATTACAAATAAAATGGACTGACAAAAATACAGATGTTTGTATTGCTGATGTTTCTGTGGTAGCTTTCCTTCTGACTGCTATATTCTGCTTTTGTTTGGTTTCTGATCATTAAATTATGATGATCTAAAATCAGTCATCTGTATACTGCAGAAAAGTCTATTTTAGCCGGCACAATTTTTTTTGTAACATTCAAAATAAACTTTATCTAATGCATTAAAAGGTTTTACTTAAAAGCCAGGAAACACCGTGTATGGGGAAATGTAATGAACAGTACAGAATCACTTTCTGTTGCCCGCTTTCACAGGTCCGGTTTGTGAAGAATGTGACTTCCTGGAAGGAGATGAAGCCGGGATTTTACCATGGCCATATATCGTACCTGGACTTCGCCAAGTACGTTCCCGCGGCGGTGCCTGCGGAGCGGGCTCCGGCTGGGCCGCCAGTGCCCTCTAGTGCCCGCAGCCTGGGAACTGCAGTTTGGTAAAAACCCTCGCACTGGCGTTCCCATAGGGCCACTGTTCGGGGTTGATTTTCACCGATTTCTCTTGTTTTCTTGCATGACAAAATGTAGCCGAGTCTCATTAAAAAGAAAAAAAAAATTCTATACTGGGATTAGTATTCCTTGTCTAAATTCCAAGCTTGTTTTACTGAAAATCATGGCTTTTCTCTGAAACACTGGCAGTTCTGTTTTAGGATTGGCTTCCCATTTGGGGAAATTTAACATACCTGTTCTCAAAAAAAATTCATGTAAAGAGTAACACCACCTGCCTCTTAAGTTATGTAATTCTTCTGTACCTTGGTATATCTTTACATTTTATTGAAATATGAAAAATTATATTTTGAAGTAGTTTTCTGGTCTGTAGTAATTTGACTTGCTAGAAAAAGCATTGAAATAACTCTTGTGGAGTTAAATGCTGCTACTTCTAAAGTTAAATTAAGATAAAATATGGTAAAAACCTTCCACTGACTTCAAAGGTTCAGGATCATATCTTTATTCCCACTTTCATATGTTTTCTTGTCTTATTTTTGCTTCTGGATCTAAAGCAGTGATCCTCAGTAGCTCAGTCTTATAAAATCTCCCCTTGAACTGACAAGTCAGTTTTGCTTAAGATGCTTACTAGGCAGTGCTTCATCTTGCACTTGAAGCATGTGGAAAATGATTTAAAATTGAAAGTGGAATTTTCAGATCTCATTACATTTGACTGCACAAACGATAGTAACCACTACTTTTACCTCTTGCCGATGGTAACTCCTCAATGTTGTTATGTTTCTGTGCATTAAAGTATTTATTTAAATTTTTTTGTATGTAATAATTCCTTTTGTTTAGTCATTCCTTTTAATTACTCATTCTCTCATGTACACTGATTTTTAATTTGAACGTTTTATTACAATGAATGAAATGAGGATGTGAGACCTTCACAGATTCCCAATACAGTATATTATTACAAAAATGCTAAAAGCTACAATAGTAGCTGAAAATGACCAATGGCACCAAATTTGCAAAAAGTAACAGGCAAAAAGTGTTACTTGCAAATCAGTCAATCAAATAAAATATATCAAAATTCATTAGTTTCCTTTCTGCTTTTTTAAATTAAAATACTTCAACGTTAATAAATGCTTGAACTGAGTAACAGCTTTCTGGTGCAGCAAAGCTGAATGTTATTTTATACATTAGTTCATAAAGCTGAAAGCATTTTAAGATACTTGAACTCCTAAAACTAAAATAATTATTTTACATCTAGAAAGCATCTAAGCAATTTCACAGATTTCTTTCATCTGCATCTTCCCTCTGGGACTGTGTTATCCTTGTCTTTGTTGTTTGTTATCCTTTCACCTGAGTGATTTTTTTTTTTTCCCTACAACAGCTTGCTTTCTCATACTTTGGGTTTTCATTATTAAAATAATATCTTGAATACGCTGGTTGTGCTTGACAAGGCCCACACCTTTAAGGCTGTGAGGTATGTTCTTGTAATGAACATTTTTGTAGTTAAAAAATGTAAAATATTTCAGAAGAGTCAATGCTTCCATATACATGGACATCAGACTTAGGTCCACTGTCTAATATCAGAAGTACCTCTTAAAGTATGCTGAAACTTGAAGTACTGGATTCCATTGAGGACTCACAATATTGACGACAGGTTATTGTAATCCATCAATGTAGAAATTACAGTAATAAAAGTTTAAATTTTTTCCCTTTTCTTTTTATCTTTTAAAAATTTCTTGTCCATTCTTATTCCCTATTTTCTCTGGTAAATAGTTGGGAATAAAGTTCTTTGACAATGCAATTGCCAATTCATTGCCATTATTAATAAAGTTACAGTAACATCTTACATTACTGTGACTGAAGCTAGTTCTGCAAGCTCGTGTGCAAATCCGTGCAATTGTGCAATCCAGCAGAAGCATTTCTGAGGACTTGGACATGTTCATTAACCCACAGATATGTGCTGCTAATTGGTTGAATCTGCTGCCTTATCAGAATAGTTGGTTACAGCTTTCTCAGCATCTGCAGTAGTCTGTGGAAGGGGACATGTGCCTGTCTCATGCACTTTGCATCAGAATGGTTGAAACATTCACACACTCTACTCTGCAGGCTTTGGAAAGCAGATGTCAGCAATGCCACCTTTGAGTGCTCCAGACTGACTCATTGGTACTCTGCTGGCAGCATTGGAGAATCAATTGCTCTTTCTGTAGCCTTTAACAATTTCTCTGTCTGTAGTGCTGGTCTTTGGCAAAAGTAATGCCTGTTAATTGGGTTTTTTTCCTAACTTCCTCCTTTCTGCTGCTTATGCTTCGTTTCTGTTCTTCAGCTTTTCAGCTTAAGATTGCTCATATGTACAGTATCTGGTAGTAAAATTTACCCCTTTAACAATAATGGTACTGCATCTTAAAACTATGAGTGCTCTGTTTTAGCCAAGCCAGGAGGCATGAATGGCCGTCTGTCAATGCAGAAGGCTTTCCCAGTTTGCATAGGAACAGAAGAGAACTTTTTTTCCCAGCTTTTAGCTTTACCTCAGGGCACTTGACACACTTGCAATTTCCACTGTGATATAAACTCTTTAATATTTGGATACCGTAATTATTTGTCACAGGATGTCTCAAATGGAACAGAAACACACTTCCACAATTTCCACTGTGATATAAACTCTTTAATATTTGGATACCGTAATTATTTGTCACAGGATGTCTCAAATGGAACAGAAACACACTTCCACAATTTCCACTGTGATATAAACTCTTTAATATTTGGATACCGTAATTATTTGTCACAGGATGTCTCAAATGGAACAGAAAATAAAACTGAGAAATGTATTTTAAAAGCTGAGTTGAATGTAGATCACTGAAAGGTAGCATTTGCACAAAGCAGTTTGGTGGTTTAAATCTTTCTTGTGTGTCACATGAGCTTACCGCCTCATTTCATCAGGCTTCTGTTTGTACTGCAGTACATCAAAATTTGCTTAGGGTAAATATCTAAGGAAAAATTTAGTATCTTTAGATAGAGAAGTTAATATGGTTACAGATACTATCTTAGACTTACATTTAATAAGCATAGCCATCTGCATTCAACCCAGGCAATGGATGGGCTCTGAGCTCTGTCTTCCTGCTGTTACAGTTAATGTCTCTTACAACTGCACATCTGCCAGGAAAACCCCTCATAGCATTGCAAAGCCCAGTTCACAAGGGCGGGAACCTCAATATCAAACTTCCTTGTAAATCCTATAAACATGTATGTGGCTGCTAAACTAGTTAAGGCATTTCTAGAGTAAGGATGATTGTGTAAACATTTTTAGTATCTATTTGTATGATAATATGTCTGGTTTGTTTGTTTCTTTAATAAACCCTAAAAGTCATAATCCTAGGCAAACTGAAACTGAGCTTACTTTCACATCCATGTGATACGCTGGATATGAGAATGAAGTGATCACTAAACTTCCTCTCAGTCTCATGTATTCTGTGTATAGATTTCAGTTGCAGCAGTAAAGACAGGCTTTTACATATGAGATGAGAAGCTTTGTTTTGTCCTTTGAAAGATGTTTTTTCCTCTTTTACTTTAGATTTGGTGTTAAAAAGAAACCAATTTACATAAATGTCATAAGAGATCCTATAGAACGCCTAGTTTCTTATTACTACTTTCTGCGCTTTGGGGATGACTACAGACCAGGGCTACGGAGGCGAAAACAGGGGGATAAAAAGGTAAAGTACACGTGATTATATATGCTGTACTTACTAAAATTAATGTGAAAACAATTTTTAAAATGTCCTGATAAAAGTTGAATAGTTTTTTAATCAACCTTGGTGATAATGGTGGCTTTGTGTTATATTCTCCATTTTCCGTCCATACTGGAGCAGAGCATGACATTAAGTAGGGTCTTTACACCCTTATAAATCCACCAAATGTTGCAGTTTGTTAAAAAAAAGAATAAAATCTTCTTTAAAATTGTTTTTAGGCCTCCAGACTTGTAATTATCAAATTAAGCTATTCCTCCTATGTAAGAAGGCTACATCTCTTCTTGTAGACACTTTTTTTTCATCAAAAAAGACACATTTTTTCATCAAAAGCAGTAGAACTGCTGATACTTTGGCTTTGTTGTTTATTTTCATATAATTAGCAACCCAATTTATTTTATTTTTTTTAAATTTGAAACATTGCAATGTCTTTTTGCTGTGGAGTATGATACAAAAAATTTCTATACTTCCTCCCTGTGTCTTAGGTGGTTGTAGGTATAAGTTCAAACATTAGCACATTCAAACATTGACTACAAATACAGTTTCAGAATAGAAACATCATTCAGGCTCCATAATGTATTTGTTCCAGAAACAATCTATACATCCCTGTCATAGTTTGCAGTATGACATTTTTTGGGCATTTTGCTTTGGATTTTTCTTAAATTGGGAAGAAAAGTAGGGTATTAAGTATATGAGTATAGTTCATAAAACTGCAGCTAGGACAGTGTGGAATCCTATAAAATGTAATGAGTTTTTGTACTTTACAGAGCCAAACACTTTATACAGTTTCAGTGAAGATATTTTCTTAAGCTGGTGCTGTTTTTCTATAAGGTTGACAATTTGATGTGTGAGTACCAAGAGACATTGAAAAAATAAGGAAAAATCACACTAAATACAGCTTAGTCTAGAAACACTGTAACAACTAATAAACATGAGTAATCATTTTGTGTGCTGCCCTCATCCAAATAGTGCTTTTTAAATATTAGGAGCAAACCATTCCTCTTTTCTTTCCAGTTGGGAGCTAACTGCTCCCCTGTTATTTAGGGTTTAGCGCCATCCTCAGCTACAGCATTTTAGTTTGTCCAGGTATCCTTCAGCACAGCAGCACTGGAAGAGGAAAGCTTCAAGAATAAATTGAAATTAGGCTTAAAAATTATCTTTATAGAACTGGCTAAACAGATGAGCAGGTGATATGATACCATAAATGCATTTTTAAAAAGAGAGATAGGATCTCATCTTTTGTAGCCTACTGGCTTCCTCTTTCCTGCTGGAGATCAGTCACTTGAAAAGCTGAGCATGCTGCCAAGTCTGAGCTGTTTCTAGGACATAAAATTTACTAAAAGAGTGAAATTTAACAGTATTTGTTATATTTTTGAATTATAATCCAAACAACTTTGTTAGGTAGTCACTGGGAAACATTATACCAAAAATCCTTGGTGTTGCTGCTTGGTAGAGTGCACTGTAAGCTTTGATTTGTTAGGAAAAAGGTCAGATGCATTCCTGTCTATAATGCTTGCAATGCATTGCATTATTAATTTTATGTTTTTCTATCGAAGATGATTTTTTCATTTTGCCACTATGATACCACTTTATTTAGGTTTGAGACTTAGTTGTTGTTATACAGATTTAACACGTCCTGTAACCATCTAAAGTTCACTTGAAGTGAAATTGATTTACTATATCAAACTTCTGGCTTCGTTCATTTAAATCAGGTAGTACTATTTTTCCAAAATGTCTCAGGAGAACTGTACATGTATAAATGATGTAAGTTTTGCATACACTAGTTATAAAATTCAGTAAGCTCAAAAATGGATTGAGCCAATTGCAGTGTCTTTATTATCTGTATGTATGTATTTATTCTATGTATGTAACCACTAGTATGTGTTCCACTAGATTCACTTAAAGCTCTTTGTATGAAAAGTAGGGATGGTCAGAAATTGCTTCTAGTAGAAGTCCTTTTAGTTCCTTTATTAGTGGAAAGGAATCTCAACATACTTTACACTCTCATCCCCTCCTAGTCCATACCATGGCGTTTGTATGGAAGAATTCTTAATTAGGTTTTTCTGTGTCCCTGTGCTTCCAGTCATAGATAGCTTGGCTCCAAATGCAGAGTCTGTAGAGGCAAGGGTTTCTTACAATAAAATCTCTGGATGGACCAGTCAAGGTAGTTACATAAGAGGAAGTGTGGAAGGAAGTCTGTCCTATTTTAACTTACTTAGAAAATGGGCTTCCTTTTGCTTATTAACTGTAAAATAACCTGAAGGTGCAAGCAAAGAAATCTTTCTTTGCACAGATGCCAGTTCATTTTTAGTATAAACATTCATAATTTAGGAGGTGCGTTTAACAATAGATTGGTGCAGAATTTCCCTAGAGAACCACACTAGGGAAAGCATACTGATGTCTTGTGTTCCTAGTTAAGCTGCATTTTTATCTATGATGTGTGACATGTACAAGCTATTCTAAACTCGGAGTTCAATGTGAACCAAGGCACCACAGTTTACTCCCTGCTTTGGCATAGTATCAGTAATTTTTTCAGAGTATCTTATAAACTTCACCTCAAAATAGAAGCAAATGATGTTGTCCTTATTCTTAACCCCAAGTAATTACACGAATGTGTTTTTACATAGTTGCTTGAACAGTAACTTTTAATTATACAGCAGAAGCAGTCTAAAAAGTTGTCTATATGATCTATTTTTTTTTTACTCTATCCTAGATACAGGTCTTATATCTTGATTAGAAATACCATAAATACTTACTGTATGGTGACACAGTAAAGCATTTACAAATTCCTTCCAGTGCTAATGGAGTTCCTATTGTAACTGCAGTGTTACTGCAGCTGAAACTCCGTTACTACAGCTGTGTAGCCACGTAGAGAGCAATATTGTGTGGAATATTCTGTTACTCAGTGAACAACTTCCTTTCAGTTCTTCTGATTGCCAAAACAAAATTAGCCTCTGAAATGGCAGTTATTTGTCACAATTAAAATGTAATAGATCATTGTTTAATCTAAAACACAAAATGCACAATGTTCTAGGTTATAAAGATCCAGCTGTTGAAAGATCACACAATTCCTGATGGCATTTGATGCTGTATCTTTAGTGACTTCTTCTGTAGGGGAAAACAATTATACCAACACTTACTATTTTTGCTAGTTTTGACAAATAGCCTTTGCTAAGGTTACTTCAAAGGTATATCAGTGTACCAGGTAAGATCAATTGTTCATTAGTTGTAACCAAAAAGACTGTCCAAGTACTGTTTAATTGAGACAATAGGTCATCCTAATAACACTGTGAAAGCAAGGCTTAAAAAGATGTTTCTTTTTCTTTAACATCATGTATGTGTTTTTCTGTCCCCACTGCATTTAGCAACTAACCAGTTTGAGATGTTTGATACATACCTGAGATGTTAAAGCTCAGCTCAATTTTGTCTTTGTTCCAGACCTTTGATGAATGTGTGGCAGCTGGAGGTTCCGACTGTGCTCCGGAGAAACTTTGGCTTCAAATTCCATTCTTCTGTGGCCACAGCTCAGAGTGCTGGTAGGGAGATAAATGTAGCTTGTTAGTCAAGTACATCAGTGTTGAAATCTAAACTTTAACAAATTTTAATATGTAGCCCAGCTAATAAAAGTGTGAGAGACTGGACAGAGTGAAGCAGTGGATACTTCAGTAGTGTGTTTTTTGTAGAAGATGGATTTACTGAAAGTTTTGCAGTTCTTTAAACTAGCAATACATTACAAGATTGTATCAGCAGTGCTGATACGAGGGAAAGCGTGTTTTCAATTTTAAAAATCATTTTTGCAGATTCAGAGTCTTGACATTTTTCTCTTATGTCAGACTACAGTATCCCTCTTTTGGAATGGAGATTTTTAGTTCAAGCTCCTGAACTCCTGGGGAGTACACAATAACTGAGATTGGGGTAAATTTATCTTCTTAAACCCTTACCAGATATCCAGTAGTCAATGCTACTTAGCAGAAACTGAAACAAAAGCAAATAGTGGCCATCTGTCAATGCAACATGTTTTATAATAATGGCACAGACTTAAAAAAACTCTTTAGCAAAAAAACCCCATAGATTATTTGAAAGATTCTGCATGACATGAAGGGCAATTATTTCTCAAAGGTATTGTTCATTCAAACACAAGCAAAGTAATTGGCCACTTGAGGGCTCCTCTTTCAGTGCCTGTTGGTCAAACCTATCTACTCTCTGGCCATGTGGAGAAACATAGAAAGAAAGAAGGTGCAAAAGGGAAGCTGTGTTCTTGCCAGATTTCTGGTATCTAATGTGAAAGTGGAGACAGAGTATTAATATTGAGACAATGTAAATCCTTAAAAAATTTCATGAATGGAAGCATTAAGCATGTACACTCATTGGGTATTTTTGTTGAGACTCTTTTATAAATAGAGGAATCATATTTTTAGGTAAGAACACAGATGAGAGAAACTGGAAAGGGAAATGAAGTTAGGAATGGTTATAACTTGGAATGAATATTACCTTTCCTATACAAATGTCCTGTTGTGAAGTAATCTCCATCTAGGGACCAAGGATTGTTGGCTGACATCAGGACTTGCTGTAATTGTTCTCTGTCATTTTAGGAATGTGGGAAGCAGATGGGCTTTGGAACAAGCCAAATACAATCTGATTAATGAATACTTCCTAGTGGGAGTTACTGAAGAGCTTGAAGACTTCATCATGTTGTTGGAGGCAGCTTTGCCCCGGTTCTTCAGGGGTGCCACAGAACTCTACCGGACAGGTATTTAAATAGCTGATTTCCATGGATTTTTGTCCTGTTATTGCCATTTTCATGTGAATTCTTTAGATCTAGATGAATAGTTTTGAGTCTCTGCCAGATTTGCCTCTCAGCTGGATGATGCTCCTACAGAAGAGACAAACTCCTTTTCAGAGATTCTCTGTACTGTCTTTCTCTNTTCTCTCTTCTTTTTGGAGGAGGGGGGGGTGGGGGGAGCAGGGTGGGAGTGGCTACTCCAAGTATCCTTCTGCTTTACACAAATTGTAAATATTTAAGGTTGGGGTAAAGGTAGGTGTGTAGGTATACTGCATGTAACATTGTGACGTGTTTATAACAGGACATTTTTTTAAGGTTTTGCAGTGGCTTCAGTTTTGTAAAGTGGCTGATGTGGCAGATTTTCATTTCCTCAGAAGCCCTGCTGGAATTAACTATGCTCAGTGCAGCCTGGTTGGCTGAGCACTAAAGCCTGAGGGATGCAGAGACCCAAGTAGATGTTTATCTTCTTGGGCTCCTAGTAAGATGCAGCAACTAGTAGCTCAGTTTCTAGGAGCTGGCCATGCAATTTATGATGAAGAAAAGATCTCTCTTAGCAGAGCCTTTATCTACAAATAGAGGGAGAAAAGAATCTGATGTACAGAGCCTAGATATGTAGTATTAACAAGTTAATTACAAAGCAATAGGCAGCAATCCTTGGGGAAAATCTGGTCATCATTTTGGTCATCTTTGTCTCAGAAACTGTACAACAGGGATGTGGCTTATTTATCATTTATGATAAGACTGTAGTATTCTATTTAGATGGGAGTATAATGGTTTAAATGCCATTAGTAGAGATTATATTTTGATTAGAAATAAACAATTGAAATAATGTGAAAATGAGATTTTTTTTTCTCTTTTATGGAGAGCTACAGCGAGCTATGCCAGAGCAGGGGCATTTTTGATAGTCTGAGTTGAATATAACCTTCCTTGGAGGTATTTAAAAGATGTGTAGAACTGGTGGAGGTATTTAAAAGGTGTTTAACTGTGGCACTTGGGGACATGGCTTAGTGGGACTTGGCAGTGTTAGGTTTGCAGTTGGACTAGATGACCTTAAATGTCTTTTCCAACCTAAATGTTTCTATGATTCGATGAAAGAAGCATCTCCTTCAGTTTCTAAAATTCTTAACATTTGATACCAGATTAACATCTAAATAATTAATTTTGAAAGACCAATTTTGCTCCAGATAGATTATGTGGAGTAATCTTATTCCTTAAATGAATGTTCATTCCCTGAGTTTATTAGAGCAAAGAGAATTGAAAGAAGGGATGCAAAATTCATAAACATTTAGTGAGAGAGGCTGCAGTTTGCCAACTCTGCGCGTTGTGTTAATAAATTTTGGATTAAAGCCTGTCCCTTCTAATGCAGTTTATACACATGCTGAGAGTATAAAAACTAAAATAAATAAATAAAAGGACTGTAAACATTTGTTGAGCATGTGAACTTGAAAGTGAAGTTATTGCTTTCGTTTTGCATTTAGGAAAGAAGTCGCATCTTAGGAAAACAACCGAGAAAAAACTTCCCACAAAAGAAACTATTGCCAAGCTACAACAGTCTGAAATCTGGAAAATGGAGAATGAGTTCTATGAATTTGCACTGGAGCAATTTCAGTTTGTCAGAGCACATGCAGTTCGGGAAAAAGATGGAGAATTGTATATTCTGGCTCAAAACTTTTTCTATGAAAAGATTTACCCTAAATCAAACTAAGAACACTATACTGTTAGATTTATGGACCTAAATCTTTGGTCACATCATCATCTTAGTCCTCAGCCATGGAAACTAGATTGCTTGTAGACCTCCAAGACATTTCTTTATATGAGAAAAGTGGGTTGTGGATCACCTCCAGGGCTTTGGATATAGCTGTGTTGGTAATCCAGAAGCAAAGGCTTCATTTCTTTTATCTAACTAATACTTTCAGTGGGAGTCAATATCTTTAACCTGAAGAAATCTACACTGTAATTTGGAGCAATTAATACACGGCAGTTCTATTTGAAAATACAAACACTCAAAAAACCACTTCTGTTGATGCTCTTTTTAATTTTCAGAGCAATTTATTTTCATTTATACTTCTGTGAAGAGGAAATTGTTTTCCCCAGCTTTCAACATGGAAATTTTGGTTGTATACAGGATGAGTAGTCTTAATAACTGGTTGACATCTGTGCTTTGTTTTTGTGAATCACGTCACATTATATTAACTGGGATGGTTAATCATGTTCTGCTGAGAAATGCTGCTGCTGCTGGAATTGCCCATATTTATATATGTGGTTTTATTAAAAAATTACAACTACTCATTAGTGTTAAAATGTCATTTTCACATTAATATTGTAAAAAGTTAAAGAATCAGAGCAGTGGGGTTTTTATTTTGGTTTTTTTTAATCACCACCACCACCACTTACTGAGGTTGGGACAGCAACAAAGAAATTTGGTATTGTCTGCAGTTCTAGTTGATCCTTACACAGTGGTATAAAAATCGTAAATTCACTAAGTTTCTCCATGGATTCTTTGTAATAATTGTAAACTGAGGTATTGGTGAATCCATATTATGACTCTGTTAGTGAGCTGTGGTATGGCTAGGGTTTTCCTACTACTTCAATACTTTTATCTGTAGAATATTTTTACTGAGGTGCTTTATAATGTGTTTTAAAGCATTGCATTTACAAAAGGAGTAAAATGCTGTAAATACTGCTTATTTTATGTATTTGGACCAAAAGGTTTAAAAGTAACTAGTTTAAAGTGGGGTTTTTTGCACCAGTTCTGTTATATGTGAAGTGAAAAACAACACGTCTGCTTCCTGGTTGAGTTAACTGTTGGGCACTGCTGAAACGCACTTCAGTGATCTCTCTGACTTCAATACCAGTATGTTGTCCAGGGTTTCTCTTTACAGAGATGTAGTCTTCATCCTTTTAGTAGGGTAAGAGAACAAGAAGAAAAGTGTCATATGCAGTCTGGTTGAGAAAGATGCAGTGAACTTGATTGACATAACTGTATTTATGTAACTGCCTTATGCAACTGTTGTAAATTTGTGAGTTGCCATTATTAACAATGTGAAACACCTGGCAGATGAAGTAAATTGAAATTTGAGAACAGATGTTTGGGGCCACTGCATTATAGCAAATGGCCATGGAGCACTGCAAGAATTTTTCCTATTGAATTTTCTTAAAGATGTGAATATTTACACAACTTACACCTGCCTTTTCTTAAAAGTGCTTTTCAAAGGATTTGATTGGGAAGGCACTGAGGAGACAAAGAAAGGAATGGTGGGAAAGCTTTAAATTCCTAAGGTATGATGCTGAAGGCTTAGTTTAAAATTACCGAGTGGAGTTTCTTTAACCAGCTTGTTCTTGTAATGAAAACAAAGGAAATGGAAAATGGTCTGTGAACTGGATATCTGCAGCCAAAAGCAACAGCCCAATTACAGAGAGGATAACGAGAGACTATCAAGTACATCTTGCCGTTTCTTTATTTTCTTAGATTTTTCCCTTCTGATTTTAAAACTAGATCTCTCTTTGTTCTTCCCAAATAATCAGGGAAGTTCCTTCTCATAAGTTACCATTTATATAGCATGAACCATGCATAAGACTTCCTGATCTAGTTCTTGTCTGCTGACATCAATAATAATGCCAACATGTTTGGATATAGGATGTGTTAGGTCACACATGAAGACGTTTCCTAGCTAATGAAAGGAACTGAGGAGTCATACACAAAAAGTAGTTAATGGAGATCTAAAAGTTTTCACTGAAAATCAGTCACTTTTTTTTTATTTTAAATAAAATAAATATTTGTAATCCCAGGAAAGATTTTCGCTCAGTAATCATTTTATGTTAGCGGGTTTTTTTTACCATGTTGTTTCCCTTAAGAATAATTCAGATTAGTTTACCTTCTTGCATCTCCTTCAGAATTTTCAGGAGAGCACCTCTAAGAAAGCTGAAGAGCTTGCTAAGTGAAAATACAAAATATTCATCTAAGTAATGAAATAGGTATGTAGACAAATGCATCTCTATTGACAAGAAAACAGTAGACAAAACTTCTACTGATTTCAGTAGGGTTTACAGAAACTCCTTCTATTCTGTAAGCAATTTTAAAAGTTATGTTTCTTTTTTTTCCTTCCAGGATTTGGAGTTTCTTAATTATGAGTCTTCAATAACAAAACCAATAGAACAATGCAATTTTTTTTACTTTTAAAAGAGCAATATATTTTTCATAGTTCATGTAAGATAACACATTTTATTTAATCAGATATCGCTTCCTGTTCTTTGGTGTGAACTGTTAAGTTTGAGACAAACAAGAATTTTAGAAAAATTTTTGAGAAATGCTAGCAACAATTGGATCGGTACTCATTCCAGATGTACTCAAAAAATGTGATCATCTGTAGAATGCAGAAGGAACCAAGACTGTCTACTTTTATATCTAGTGCAACCATTAAACCCAACTTTAGAATAAGAATTTAGAATAATTTGAATTTAGGACTATCAAACTTGGATTTCCTAAAAGACAATTTGGGAAAAGGAGCTTTACAGATTTTTAATAATCTGTTCTATTTGTCTTCTGTTTGGAAACAGAAACAATCCAAGTTGTTGCCATTAAAAATATTTTACAGTATGTAAATATGATTTATCTCATGTATTTTCCCTTAATGACTCATAGAGGAAAGCAGCAATATGTGAAATTTTGTTTTTGCAGGTTGTATGATCAGTAAACTGCTGTGCAACCTCCTGAACACAGATCTTATAACTGAAGTCACTGTACTCCCTGTAGAGGAGTGAGATTGGCTTTTTGCAGGGCTAAGTTCCTTTGAAAGGTGCTGAAATGCTCATATATCTACATATAGTTGAGAGTAGCTTTTGTTACACTGTTCTCTACTTTTTGTACAAAACTACTGCCCAGATTTTGTGCAAAACTCTAGCCCTGTTGAAACTCTTAATGTCAGCTCAAGGCACAAGGTCCCACTGTGCTGGTGGCTACACAGCCATACCCACAGCATGCTTGGGGCACTTGTGATACACTGGGCAGTGCTGACAGGAGAGCAAGAGTGTTTTTAGCTCCTTCCCTTAATAACTCTGCAGCCATGCAACAAGAATTTCACTCTTACTTTGTGGGTGCATCTATAAACAGACCCAAGGCTAGGGCGCAGAATATCCTCTGCGCACATTCCTGCTTGTTCTGGGTGGATTTTCTAGCAGTCTCTCTTTTATTGGTATGCTGATCATGGCTTCATTTTCAAATGGACATGCAAATTTATAGCTATACAAAATAGGAGATGGAGAACCAGCCCATCCTGGTCATTTAAAATGCCTTTTCTGGGTATTTAGTTTTTTCTGAAGATACCTAGCTGTTTTTACATTACAGGAATAAACTTTTGCTTATTGGTGGTCTCAGAGCAGTTCTATCTTATATCAGGAAAAAATCAGTTGTTTTCTTTTACACTTTGGTTACAATTCTCCATTAAGCTTACCTGGTGTTGCTAAAGGTGTATATGACAAAAAGGGGTGTGGATGATACTGTCTGAACTGTGCTGCTTAAGCAGTCAATGGAAAAGCCTGATCCAAGTGCACTGCCAATTTAGCTCTTCAAAATTAGAGCATATTTTATGACTACTAGAGATTAAATTTAAAGAATGTTTAAGGCTGCTTAGTTGGATGGATGCTTCCTTTACTGTAAGCCTATGCAACTGTGTAACCTTTGCAGCAGTATTTATAGAAAGAGCCCTTTTCCTGAGACTTTTCTGGAGCATAATTATAAAAGTTTGTACACTTGTACTGTCTGATATTTACATCAGCAGCTTTCCATAGCTTCTGCAAAAGAGACAGGTTTTTGAGCATTTCTAAAGCAGTTCTGAATGTAATTTTGAAAAACATGGATTGTGCTTCATCACCTTTTTCTTTTTAAACACACACACAGCTAAATAGTGCCTTTTTTCCTCACAATCCATGTTGAAGATGCTTGCTCCCACTCACCCTCCATAAATTGATTTGTTTGTGCAATACTATTCCAACTTGAAACCATTTTGTCACAGCTGTTTGAGAAATTATCTCCATTTTTCCTCACTGTGCTGCCAGCTTTCTGTTGTTCAAGTGTTTCAGTTGATTACCTAATGCAAATGCTATAAAATAAAACACCCACTGGGAAGGGGAAAGAAAAGAAGTCTGGTGTCCTGTCTTAATATTTGCATGTCACATTCACATTGAATGCTTTTTTTCTGGAACGTGTTGTTATACAGTACTGTGAACTTTGTTGGCAGCTATTGTGCATTTGGAGGGGAGAGACAAGCTGGAGTGTAGCTTGTCTGCAATAATTTCATACAGCTACAACCAAATATATTTATAGGTGCTTAGAACTTGCATGGGCTTCGTGGCCAGCTGTGTTTTAAGTTTGCAGAGGGTATACACTGTGCGGAAACTGTCAGTGAAAAGTTCTTAATATTAAAGCCAAGATTCGTAAGAAGAGAAAACTGGCATGAAAACAGTAGATTGATACATTTGTGCTTCTCTGCCTGAGGGAACAAGTGACCAGCTGATTGCTGTGGTACAGGAACACCCTCAGTTACTGCGATGCTGAGAGTGGTGTAAGAACTTGAGTAGACGAGGAATGTCATTTGCATTCGTAAGCAAGGACTTAGAACAAGAAAATATGGTGAGCATAGGTATACTGCAGTTCAGGATTTCTGAGGCATACTATAACCACTGCCCTATAAACATCCCTGGCTGTGTGTGCTATGGAGCTGAACATCATCTGACCCTGCCAAGTTTCTTAATGCAGTAGTTCCTAATATGTAGTTATCAGCCTTGACAATTAAGAACCATCATGCACTTACTCAGCAACCTCCATTTGAGGATTTTGATGGCTTTTAAATCCCCATTTTGTTGAAAATAAACTTTTCCTTACTCCTGTGAATGGAAGTGATAGGTGTAGTTGTGCACAGGAAACTGTCTGCTTTTATCAGCCAGGGGGAAGTGAAGGGAAAAAATGCCTATACAAAGGTACAGGACTTCCTAAGGTCACTGTGGCTGTCTCTGAAATGATGTAGTAAATAAAATGACAGCTAAAAAAAGTTGCAATACAATTAAAAGCTTTATTTAAAATGACCGTAGCTCCTCCTCTGAAAGAGAGAATGACTGTAGTGTATGTGGTAAGTACTGGCTGAACCATTTTTTAACTGATACTACCATTTGCACAGGTAATTAATCTCAGCAGCTGTAATTCATGGGAGGGGGGGAGCAAGAGAAGGAAAAGGTGATTTTTGTTCCAACCAATTTTAATTTTTTTTCAGATCCTGTATTTTCATTTTATTTATTGTTTGCATCTTGCAACTGATTTCAGTATAATTTCCTTACTTTTTAATAAAATAAAAGAAGTTGCTAGTGAATGTCAAAGCAATGACCAGATGTTTTCTTCAAGCACAAGTCCCCTGCTATGACCTCCTCCCCCAGCTTCATTACCACATAACGCAGATGTGGTAACTTTCAATAAGAGCTAATTTAAAGGACTAATAATACTCTTTATTAAAAAAACCTCTACAAAGAACACCTGTGGCCTAAAAATGAAGGCTTTGAGACCTTTCACCTTGTCATAATAACCAACTGCATCCTCATAAAAATGGAAAATACTGTGATAAACATTCTCTGCCCGTTTTCTGCACACTTGCAAGGCTGATCCTGAATCCATTCTCACATTTGCTACATACAGACATTAACCTTTTGTAATAAATATGACTGTCAAAATAATTGCACAGAGAATAATCTTCCTATTGAAAACAAATCTGGGAACAAAATAGGTTAAAATGGTGATTCATGGGAATTGTGGTTATAGTTCAAGTATGCAGATATTGCATTCCTCTGATGTTTTAAGAAATTATTCACTACTGTGCTGTATACATGCATGTGTTATTTCAAACATAGTTTCAGTATTAATAACAAAAAACCTTGTTCTGTTTTGAAAGAGAAACATACCTAATTTGGTATGATAATTTGAATGCTCTAACTTTATCAGAACTCTGACTTTGATGCAGCAGTTACTGGAAAATATGAACTGTCTCTTTACCAAAAAAAGAGAAAACCTAGTGTAGAGAATAATGGCCTAGAGGGCCTAAAGGCACTATTATAGTCTTGACAATTATTGATTGCTGTTTTTAGCACAGAATAGAATTTGGAATCCTTAATCTTCTTTATTTAGAATTTAATAACTTAAAATGTTGCATGACTTGGAGAATTGGCAAGAGGAGAAAGAATGCTTAAGTGCTAGAGACATGCAGTTACAGGCTGGCTTTGTTAAGACTGCCTCACAGCAGTGTGTAACAATGGGTGTAAATATGGGCAAACATGATGTAAAGCAGTCGATATGGAAGGAGGGGTGTATTTAAATCTGTGAAGACAGTCTGTAAAGAACAGAGGAAAGTACAGGCAGAAATATAAACCACTATACATTGCAGTAATTGCTTAAATTAACAGCTATGATGGCTATCTCTGGCCTAATTATCTGCTTTGGATCTTCAGTGCCTTCTCTTGACTGAATTAATGAACTCAAAGCTGAGCCATCAAGGCTGCTGCTATTATAAGCAAGACCACCAAATGAAATGTCTCCTAACAACCCCAGACCAAATACCGTCTTCCCACACTTTCCTTCAGTACTACTTACAGCTAAACTATAGATCTGGAAAAGCAAATTACATTGACTCAGGCTTGTGTGCTCTGCATTTGAGGTCTTTGCTTCTTGAAGATAAAATAATAATTGCATGATAGAAGTCAAATCCATAAGGTCTGGGAGAAAGCATCTTAACGTTCAGCTTATGTGGAGCAAAAAATCTGCATTTCTCTCTTTTTTTTTGTCCATTCAGAATGAGTTCACTGTCTCAGGCAGATTCCAACCAGACATATGTTAATACTAAAGGCTGCTTCAGAGAGATGGTTGGAAACCTGAGTTTTACTTTCAGCAAAAATTGCTGTATATGTTTTCCACAAAACTTTTCAACAACGTTTTCCAGTTGTTCTTTTTTCTTAAGACAAACAGGGAATTTTCCCCTTAAAACAGAGCAAAACAGGAACATTCCAGTGCCCTCCCCACACCAGCAACCATTCTTTGTCAGTGTCCTTTTATTTTTTTATCCCCCAAGTATATGGAAAAATATGTATGACTGTATGACTTCCCTGTTCGGTCTCTCCCTTTTCTCAGCTGGCTCTGTGAGATAGTGTGCTAGTTTTTGTTCTTTCACAAGCCTTCCAAAGAACAAGTCTTATCTTGCAGGTATTGTTGTAGGACATGAGATCACGCTGCAGTATGGAGTTTATCAAACTTGGTGTTTACTCAGGGTCACCTTTGAGAGCTGGTGGCACTGGAGGTCCCTGTCCTGTGTTTGGGGGACACAGCGCTCGCGTGTTGTGCTGCATTAGCTCATGTGTGCTGCTGATACTGCATACAAGAGTTTGGACACATTTACCCCATCTATCTGGCAAGGATATTTAACTGGGGGGGAATATTCTTTCTTTTTTTAATCTTTGTGCAGGAAAAGTGCCTGACAAGATGAGAATCAGGCTGCAATCAACATATTTTATTAAGCAAAGCTTTGCAGTAAGCTTATGTGTATCTTTGGTTCTATAGCCCCCCCTCCCCAGCTCATCCATCGAGGAATGTTCAAGAAAAATGAAGAGTGAATTACAAGGCCAAAGGCAGCTTTTGAAGACAAGGTTGAAAACCTTGTAAGTAGTCAGAGGCACAAGTACTTGCATGAATGCACTTTCAAAACCCAGCTTTTTTGTGTCTCTCGACATTCGAGTACAGTTGGGGCTGTACTCAGTGTCAGTACCTAGGAAACAAGCCTAAAAGAGCTTTCTGCAATGAAAGATCCTGATGTATAGCTTGTTGCTCCTTTGACAACAGTGTTTTCCAAGGCAATCGTGTACCTTGTGACTGAGAGGAGGGAGAAACTCTGATGTCATCATGGTTTATCATAGATGTTCACAGATGATTGTTCAATTTAATTTCATCATTTCATGTCCAGATTGTGTGCGGTAATTTGAACTCTTTCTTGTCCTTTATCACATGCATGAAAAAGATATGTTCAAAATCCAAAAGAATGTGCTTTTTTTTCTGTAGCTGCACTGGTAGATGCTCCCCCATGCCAATCTCATTTTCTTTATCCAAATGGAAATAATGACTGAAAACTGTAAGTCCTCCTGTCTAGTACCAAAGATACTGCAGAAGACTATGAAATAGGGACCTGGGTACCACAGCCATACCTGATGTTCTAAAATTTCTTGAAGTCTGTGATATTCCACAGCTAAAAGCAATGCAAACTCAGTGTTGTGATATCTGATAATATTTGTAAATTTTTCAAGTGTGGAGCCTTAATTTAGCTAATTATGTTAGTTAATATATAGTTATGCAATAAATTGTTCATGGGTTGGTTTTTTTTCAGGTTGAGCAAGTGTCAGTAACTTTCTAGGAAAGCAGAATATCTAGTTTTGTGCCAAAGTATTAACATCGCAACACTTTGGCATCTGAGTTTGTAATTGTTGACTTTGTTCTTTTAAAACCACCCAGAAAATTGTTTTCCATTGTTTCATGCCTTGTTATGAAAATACATATATACATTTCTAACAATTTTTTTAAAAATAATTTCCTCTTCATATTCTCTTCTGTAATCACATCTGCAAGAAAAATGTGAGTTAGAAACATTCATCATTTGGGAGCCTTGTGTCTAAGTCTTTGAAGACAAAGTGCTGCTTCTGCTGACTGTAGACTTTTTTGCCAAGGGTGGTTTCCTCTTTCCATACAAATCAAAAAAACCTCATACTGCTGTTCTTTCCAAATCAGGTGGGGGAAGGGGGAACCCTCAAAGAATAAATAGCTGGTTTTCATGCGATGTTGCCACCACAAAAAACAGGCCATCAACAGAATCTTAAGGGATTTTGAGAAACAAAGTTTAAGCAATCTAAATTAAAAACAAAGCGAAGTTTTTGCCCTGCCTAAAGCTGGTACAAATCCTTACCCACATCACTTCAAAAGTGATAGGATTCCACTCTCTGAAAGTCCCTTCAGATTTGGGGTGTTCCTTAGGGTCCTGCCGATTGGTTTCTAGGCTTCATCTGCTGATATATCAACTCTCAATAAATGCATCAAATAATAAGATTTATTAGCATTTGTTGATGTCTCAAATTTCTGTGAAGAATATCCAAGAGGTGGTAAAAACTGACTGCTGGGCGAAGATTTGCCTATTGAAAGGCAGGAGAAAGGTTAGTTGCGGGATATTGGTGTCAGGTTTTAGGAATTATGATTTTCCAGTCTCTCAGATGACACAGAGCATAACCGAGAAGTTTAAGTAACTTCCCCACAGTTACTCATCAGAGACAGATGTTTCACCCTGCACGTGCAAAGCAAGTAGACAAACACAGATGCCAGAGGTGAATTGCTGCGTCTGGCACGTCTTGTATTTCCACTCATCTGGCCACCTGTTGTCATCATCACCTATCCAGTAGAGAAAAGCCCCTCCATCAGGTAAGCACTTTCTTTACCAGTTTTGGGGCAATATAGATGATTATTCTTTAGAGATTGATTAGATAAAGAACTGTGTTAGTATTATTTCACAGAAATGTTTTTATTGGCGCATAAAGCAATGGTGCTGCAGATCCAAAGGAAGCCTGTGTTGCCATGTGGCTGCCAGAATATCTACTTATTACTGGATAGTATTGAATAAAGTCCCCTTATCCTTTACAATGTTTTGGTTAGAACATCTGGTACTGCTGTCCTGTGTCAGAAGTAAGGCACTGAAACACTGATGGGGTTTACCTCTCTTGAGAAGCTGCATCTTCTGACCTCTGCTGCTGCCTGTGTGCAGCCTCACCCCTCGCCCAGCTACAGTGTGGCCAGCTGGTGCCCTGGCAGGGCTGCCCTGTGCCCGGGAGGGAATGACTTACTGGATTCCCCTCTCTGCTACTGCCAGCTGTCAGCTACAGCAAACGGGAACAGTTTGGAGGAACAAGGCCTAGACCTGGTGGATCTGCTTGCTGAGCTATTTTGATACTGATTTGTGCTGGAGTAACAGCAAAATTGGGCTTTTCACTGCACTCCTAAGCCAAGAGTGTGGTGCCTGCAGATACAGCAGTGGTGTTGGTGTATGTGAATTGCCTACAGCTAGGCAAGAACATAGTGGAGGAGCCAGGAATTGAGACCTCCTGCACAGGCTCCTCCTATGTCTTTTTGCTAATCTTCTTCCCATATAACTTTCTACCTTGGCATGACTAATATTCCCAAATAATGTGTACTAACCTCTAGCATTTTAATATAATAAAGTAATAATTTATGTCTTAATACAGAATTTAATTTTTGTATTTGCCTGCCATGTTTCAGGTACCATGAAGGTCAAAGAACAGGTGTGGGTGGCAGGGGAGTGCTGTATTTGCAGCACTCATCATGAGTTATGAATCCCTCAAATTTGCTGTTGCTGGCCATATCAGGGTACAAGATGTTGTTATTTGGGACTCCAGAATGAATCCTAGGTCCAGAAGTGGGAAATAAAGCAACATACAACTACTTTCTGAAAGTTGGAACTAACTCCTTTGACTGATCGGAAGAGTCAGAACAGGAACAGCTGTCTGTGCTGGCAGTATTAGGGGATTACAGCGCAGCAATTGCACCTGCTTTTCTCCCCCCACATCTGATTGTTGCTTCTGAAATTTTGTGTGATTGGAGAAAAATATCACAATTACCTTCTTTGCTTGCCTGCTATATTAACCACTTTAAAAAACAAGGAGAAAAAGATCAGAAAAGGTGATCTGATCCTTTTGGACATCTGTAGCTGTTGGGAACAGTGGTGTTTCAGAGCCCTGTCTTCAGCTAGACTTGTGGTGAAGTATGCAGCTGGTGGAAGGAATTGGGAAGACACAGAAAGCATCATATTAGATAGAACTTGTGCACTTTTGTTCCCAGATCGACATCCCTCTTGCCCAAACTCCATTAATATTTAACAGGGTAAAAAGAGGTTATTTTACTTCATTTTGAAAAATAAAGCAAGCATCTTTCCCTGCCCTAGCAAGGACTAGTCATACAAAGTGAAGGCATGAGGATATTGGATTGAGAACATGCTGAAAAAACCTTTTCCTCTTTTGCTATATGTTCAGGCCTATGTCTAACTAAAAACATGCCCAAGAGCATCTGTGCCCTTGCCATGCAGTAACACTATCAAAAGGAATATTACCTCCCCCTGCACTCCAAGGAAATACCAGTGGGCCATAAATACGTGCCTGTGCAAGCTGAGGGCTAGAACATCACATCTGTTTTAGAGAGTGATGCTCCTAGGGCTTTCCATACTTACAGGACCACTGCACACTTTTTTGGGTCTCTGGGCAAGCAACAGATTTAAACTCTGCCCAACTATTGTTGTAAAGGCCACTCTAGAGTCCTCCCCATCCCTGACTACCCATTCTGTGCTTTGGTTTTTGAAGGGGAGACCTGGTCTCACGACCTCTGAAAGCTCTCCCTGTCTCCAGCGGGGTTGGAGGTAGGGACCCTTCACAGGGCAGTAACTGCTTTAAAATTAACACATGCCTCTTTGCACTTACTGCAGTTATTTAAACCCCCTTGTCAAATGACCCACGTTAAGCCAAAGAGCATATTACTAGGGGTGTGCTAACGGCACCAGTGCACTAAACCACAACTGACAGCCTGACCAGTGCTGTGCTTTAAAAGGGCAGGGCCACAGCGTTGGAGTTGGAATTCTGCTTTAATTAGGCCATTACCTGACCTTCAAAGCTGTATTTTGTTCCTCCTCTGCATGCTTTGCTGGAGGAAGGGCTGCTGGAGAAGACAGGAAGAGCCCTATCTGATCGTTATCAGGAGCGGATGAAAGCCATGCGTTGCTTTTTCCTTTTGACGTGTGCAATTAGTTTGGCTTGTGTGGAAGAAGCATGTCAAGGTAAATGGCTGTGTCTGTCTGTCCCCCTGCTGATCCCTGGCAAGGTCCATCATGCAAAAAGCTACTCAATCACCTGTTGACAGTGGTATCCCTCTCATAAAACCTGATTATACACCATCATGAAGTACCTTCCCCAGTGGTGGCCTAACACTACCATGGGCTGTTTTACAGGCAGAGTGCACTCCAGCTCTCCTCATAAAACTTTGTTTGAACCCATTTGTTTCTACATCTCTCTGCTCCCCTCCCCCCTGTCATTCAAAATAAGTTTTTCCATTTTTATGGAGCTAAAAGAATCTTTATGTCCCGGGCAAGTGCCATCTGTGGTGCTCACTGGGAACATGCTGCCATTACCCCCACTGCTGAGCAATCCCCGCCCTGCCAAACCACGGCTCTGCTGCCACCTTTGGCCTTCTTGTTGAAGATACCGTGTGTCTCCTGTGTTTGCCCTGACTTCTCTGTCATCTTAGGCAGGGATCTGTGTTAATGCTCTTACCTTTGGGAAAACAGTGAAATCAGTTCCTGCCTGGAACTGCTGCTGGGTGCCACCAGCGCACAGCACACACAGGGGACAGACCCTCCATAGCTGTGTGTTGCAGATGACTCTCACGAAAGGCAAAAGTCCTGTTTCATGTTTGGGTTGTTGGGGTTTTTTTTAATAGGCATAAGAATTATTTTCTTTTTAAAATTCAGTTCACTAGATTTAAGTAATGCTCTGCGTATGAGAAATGAAGTCCAAAGCAAAGAAATCCAATGCAAGTGCTGAGACAGAGTTCACTTCTAATTCACCTTTTAGGCCAGTTGCAGCAACATTGCGGATGGGTTATGCCAAGGAAAGGCATTAAGCTCACTCTGTATCCATATCTCAGAAGCATGTGCATGTGCCTTTCCACCACTGCCGAACGGGTGGCCCCTTGCTGTGCCCAGCATGAGCTGTGGTCACAAGTCTCCGGTCATACCCTCCATCTCACTGCAGATTTCCTGTGTGGTCACGGGAAAGTCATTTTGTACTCGTGCTATCTCCTTTGCTTTGACCAGAAGTGCTGCTAATCCTTTTCCTTCTTGTGAAGCTGAATGTGCATGAACACCGACGGTGTGGCAAGCCAGTGGCTGCCAGAGCCGTGTATGTCCCAGGACTGTGGGGATGGTTGTATCTGTCCCCATTTGGGTGCTGCACCTCAGCGGGTGGTGATGATACCAGTGCTCTCCAGTGTCACTTAGATCCTAGTGGACGATGTTTGAGGGAAAAGTTTGAGAAAAGCCTATTTGTTTAGTCACAGAGACTTTGTTTCCTTCTCTAAGCAATATTTAAAGGGTGATGGAGGAGTGGCTGAGTTAATTAGGGGACAGAAATTAGATAATGTGTTACAAAAGGAGGGATATTCAGAGATGAGCACAATGGAAACAGCACTGGATTTTTACAGTGCTATTATACAGTTATAAAAAGTATTTAGCTCTGGTTTATAAAGGGGAAAAATGAGGCATGGCAAAATCCAGTGGCTTCCTCAAGGTCAGACAGGAAATTTATTTTGTTGGCACTAACATATGGGATGATCTGGCCAACAAATGACTGAAGTCCTGTGCTGCCAGAGAGCCCTGGAGGGTGGTGTCTGAGTGGGATGCGGCCCTGGCCTCCCTGCTCAGACCCCCCTCTGCAAACATGGACTTAGACCCGGCTGCCCAAGGCCGGGGCAGCGGCAGGACCTCTGTCCGTGCTGAGCTGCCGTGGGATCTTGCGGGCGTGGGGAGAGGAGGCTGTGGGCACTGGGTGCTGTGTGTGCAGGCCGCTCGCTGTCCCCCTGCCCGTGTTAGGAGGTGGCGGTTGCACGGTCGCAGTGACGTGGCTGATAATCAGAAGCATCATTTGTGCTTTTTATCACTTTATCACGAAAAAGCCTAGTCTTTAACCAGATGAAGTTCTGAGCTGGATCTGGGGACAGATAAACCAGTAGCTGCTGAGTTCAGTCTTGGTCAGGCTCTGAAGTGGTGGAATCACCATCCCTGGAAGTGTTCAAAAACTGTGCTGGTGTGGCACTTAGGGACATANCAGGCCCGGCCGCGCCGCCGCCGCCGCCGCCACAGCGCGGCCCTCCCGCGGCCTTCCCGCGCTCGGCCCGCGTTTGCAGGAAGGTGGGTGCTTCGGGTGGCTCATTTTAGTGCTAAATTGAGCCCAATTATTATAGTTTAATGAAGGGCTGCTTCAAGTTAAATAATGACCCTCGCATTGTATTCATATGAATGAAGAATTAACCTTAAAAGGTTGCCCTTCTCAGAAAATGGATTGCATGCTCGGCTCTCTCTATTGATTAGTTTAGGTATTTAAAGTGCTGCATTTTATCTCTCCAGCCTCCCGGTAAATTTGTCATGATGATACTTAAAGGAGCAAATTGACGTTGTTTATTTTCACAAATCTTTTTGGCATATTTCTGGGGCTTCTTACTGCACCTTTGAGCTATATAGTATTGTGTGAAGGAACAGTGATAACCCTTCTCCTTAAATAAGCGTGACAGTCTAACATCTCTGTTCAGCTGGAATGCCACTGAAAGGGATACTGCAGTGTGAAATGTGTATTGCATTGCAGCTGATGGAGTGGGGTGAGCAATCCTGAGGAGATTTTCAAGAGGACTAGAGTCTTCTTATATTAAATGATTGATGGGAGGGTTTGTCAGAATTTCTGTTCACTCCAAAAATTGGAGTTCATTTCTCCTTGGAGGCTGCCAGACAATGGGAGCCATCCTAATAATTGCAAAGTACTTTAATACTGAGTAGCGTTAGGGATTTTGAATGCCACATGCAACTAAGCAAAAAGAGACAGGACACGTGTGCGTTTCTGTATTACTGATTTCTGAGGAAATAATAGGATGATGTAAAGTTTTTAAGNCCTTGATGATTCTGTGATTCTACGGACCACTGGCGGGAGGCACCTGTGGGGTCCGGGGCGTCGGCAGGGACAGACTGCTCCTGCCGCTCCGCCGTGCCCTGCTCCCCGCTCCCCTTGTCTCCCGAGGGCCGACCGAAGCGCTGAGGGGGCGGGCAGCCCGGCCTCGCTCGTTCCGCGGCCTTTGGCCGAGCGGCCGCGAGATGGCGCGCGAGGAGCGNTCTCTGTTCAGCTGGAATGCCACTGAAAGGGATACTGCAGTGTGAAATGTGTATTGCATTGCAGCTGATGGAGTGGGGTGAGCAATCCTGAGGAGATTTTCAAGAGGACTAGAGTCTTCTTATATTAAATGATTGATGGGAGGGTTTGTCAGAATTTCTGTTCACTCCAAAAATTGGAGTTCATTTCTCCTTGGAGGCTGCCAGACAATGGGAGCCATCCTAATAATTGCAAAGTACTTTAATACTGAGTAGCGTTAGGGATTTTGAATGCCACATGCAACTAAGCAAAAAGAGACAGGACACGTGTGCGTTTCTGTATTACTGATTTCTGAGGAAATAATAGGATGATGTAAAGTTTTTAAGTTAAATATGGCATCTGGTTTTCATACAGAAGTTTTTAAACCTTTTAAAATTTATTCCAAAAGTTATGGGGAAGTGGGGGAATTTTATGCTGTGATGCTGAAAGTCACTGCCCTGTGTGCTTCTGTGGGAAGCACCACTAGCCATGGTTGTGCCCCCTGAGATGGGTTTTTTCCCCAATGGTGCTCAGGGAGCAGCCGCAGCACTGCTCGTCCCACATTCCTGTTTCTGGGGGATGGGTGAGGGCTATGCTGTGGCTCAGTATCCTCCGCAGGATGACCCCACTGATGCCTCCCATAGTAGCACAGGGAGCGTGGGTGTGGATGCCCCATGCTGTGGAGCAGGAGGTTTGTGGGCACCTGTGGCAAGGCACAGCAGCATCTGCACTCTCCACACTGGACCAGGGTCCAGCCGCCCCGTCGGGCTGCACTGCCTAGGGTGTGTGAGGGGCAGCCAGCCTCCTCCAAGGCTCCTGTTCCCACAGCTGTCAGTCTCTAGCCTGCTCCTTCAGCTACTCTCTCTGGTTTCTCAATTTTATAGATCTGTTTTTGGTTTCTGAGTGAGCGATTGCCACCCCTTTCCTAAACCCCATATCCTGGCTGGCGGTAGGAATATGCACACCACTTAAATTCCCCAAACAAAATGGAAATGGAAAGTCTTGGGTTTAGTTGAAAAGAACAGCAAATTCTGCTTGCAATCTGTAATGCAATTAGTGTTATTTGACTTGGCAGCCGTCGGAGGGCCTGCGTGGGCTGCAGGCTGTGAGGGCCCCGAGTCAGCCTCCATCTAGGAAGAGGACTTTGGAGGAACTCTCAGTAATTTTTACATCTGAAGTCTCTCAGTGGTTTCTCTCCCCCATATCCTCTTCCATCCATGCTCAGCATTTAGATGCTGCAGCCAGTCCTTCTTTCCAGCTGGGAAGTGGCGAGGTCGGCCTGTCCTCCAGCCCCCGCCCTGCTCCGCGCCCCCACCAGCCCCCACCCAGCCAAAGGAAAATAATTCTGGGTCAGAACTCACTGAGCCATCTGTGTTTCTGAGGCTAAATTATTTCTTACAAAGGAAATAGCATTAGGTTGGTGTATCTGGCTGCTAATTGCTTTAACTGGCTGAAAAGATTTCAGTCTGTTCCTGAACTGTTTGTGCAAACTTAATGGAATACTGTTACCTTCAGATCCTGCCCCAGCCACAGCCAGAACATATAAACAAGTCTTTTGGTACGAAAAGCAGCACAAAGTTTCAAGCTATGCTAGCAGAGGTTATGAGAGACAGGAAGTTATGGGCAAATTGATTTCACCACTGGGAAACTTGGGATTTTTTTGCCCCCACCAAGTAATGACTGTAAAGCATGCTAATGCTATTCAACATTAGTGCATTAAAGTGTAGCCTTATTAATTCAAGGCATAAAGGCAACAAAATAAGCTGTTAAATTTAAAATATAATACATATATAATGAGAAAAAAATGTGTGAAAGCTTTATTCAAATGAAAATGCAGAATTGTTTGAGCTAGTGAAGTATCTTTTGTGCTGAGTTATGAGCATATGTAATAGATTTAATTATTAATTTCTTCATTGTTCTATGCACACAGACAGGGTTCAAGGCACAGTCATTCTCTGGCTTTCATGGATCTAATTTGTATAATTATTGTCTGAATAAAGAACTACTCCAATTCCTAGCTCACTTTTTTCCTCTCCTAAGTACTACCTCACTGCTGCTTTCCAAAAGAAGAGCACCTGCCAATTCTTCAGGAATCAGCTGATCACTTCCAGTGATGAGACACGCTCGTAGTGATATTCCTTTTCAAGCCTTTTTGTCTAAATGAATTATTGTGCATACTTTTTAATTTTATTGAACAAATTAGATTTGTCAAGGTCTAGCTTTGTAAATAAATAGCTAGAGACACATGGATGCATATTGCTGCTGTTCAAGGTCTCCTGTTCTGTTTATGGAAGCCAGATGAATGTGAAACAAAAGAGAAACTTTTCTCTAAAAGCGATTAACTTTCTGCATTCCCAGCAGTATAATTATATTGCAGGGAATTTTAAGAAGACATACAAGTAGAATTGAATACTTAAAATCATGGCTGGATAGTTATGCAAAAGCTGAGTGGAGCATCTTGTCTCATGCTAACAAAACATGCTGTGGCTGGCTGTTCTCTTGTGCCTGTACACTGGACATGTATGTGGGTGTTCATCAGAAAATAAGAACCTGAGATCGATGATATACATGTAAAGTATTTCTGGCAAGAACCACTGAAATCTTCTCAATTCTGAAGAAGTAGTATTAATGGGTTGAATTATTTTGTCACTCAGGCATTTAAAAAGTCATGGCCCTTCTCTGCGAGCATCTTTAATCATGAATGTTTTCTTTGACTTTGGAGATACATTGTGTTATTAAAACACGGCATCTTCTTTGTTTATGGAAAGGTATTGGCCCAAGAACACACAGCAAGGTCCAGACTGTGTTGGTAGAGGTGACTGGTGAAAATCATTATGTTGACTGTGCTTAGAGATAAACTTTTTAGGAAGCTGCAGTACTGGCACATGGTTTGTAAAAAGTCACATCATTCTGGGTGAAGGAGTAGACAAAGTTTGCCAGGAGAGTACTTTTTTTTTCCATTATCAAATTTTGAGAACTTTTCTTAGAAATATAGTTGTCGTTTGCCTTTTTTTACTGGGAAAATGCTGTCAGACCACCAAAATAAAAATTATGGGGTGTTCTATAGGTGCTTTTACACTCCTGTCAGAGCAGAAAGCTCAGCAAGAGCAGCTGCAGGGGTACTTCTTGAGGAGAAGTACTAGCCTTGAAAAAAGCCCAGCTAAAATCCTTATTCCAAAGCAAAGAAAAGACGGTTCCTGCAGGAGTGATCTGCTATGCCACAGTTCATCTGTCACCTGCCTTTGCAAGGAGATGCTATGGAGACATGAGGACATGATAGTGCAATTAAAAACCATTAAACAGTCCTTGTATGAGGAAGTGAAATAAAAGTGGCACAGGACAAATATATGATATTTCCATATTCAAATGTGTAACCTATATGTTTAAGTGTATAATTGCATTTAATATTAGAAGTAGACAGATGTATTCTTTCCAGATAGATTTTTCCCCTTACATCCCTCTGCTCCTGCTGTAGCCAGGGTTGCTGGCTTTTTCCTTTCCTCTGCCGCCCCTTTTTCCCTCTTCCAGCCTTTTTTATGTCAAACAGAACCATGTAAATAAAACATTTAAAACCCAGTTATGAAGAAATTATATATTTAACCTGACCTTGGCAAACAGTTCTAGCAAGCCAGGAAATGCTGGTAGCTGCCTGTGCCACGGCAGACGGCTGCACAAAGCTGCACACCGAGAGGTACCCATCCCACAAGGGCCAGCTCCACACTGCACACCCACAGCAGCTCCAGCCCAATGTTTTCTTTTCTGTGAAAGCCATTTTGACCACCATGTGTTTGCATTTATTTCCTTTCTGGCTCTGTACATGACTCATCCGCAGCAGGACAGAGGAGCCAGGGCAGAGCTGGGCCGCCTGGGAGCTGCTTTCCTTACTCACCAGCCCTGTTTTGGGCAGCTTTCTGGAAGGCAGTCCCATGGAGAGGAGCCGTTCTCCAGGCTGCAGGAATTAACTTGCTGTGCTTGTGTCAGCTGGGCTCAGAGTTTCTTTGCAGGGCAGGTACGCAAGGGCTCTCATACCCTTCCCATACAAGAGACAGAGATGCTTTTCCCTCTGTAAAGTGGTGGAGGCAGCTTTTTTTTCCTCAGGCTTTGAACCTTGCCATTCCTTGTAAGTTACCTACTAAGCATCCTGCCACAGGTCTGACACTCCTAGGTTTTAGTTCAATCCAAACCTGATCTTTTCTTCTTTTTCCACAAGTCCTACGAGCATCAGAGTTCTCTTGCGTTCAGACAGGGGCAGGGTTGCAGTAAATGGTTTCCTTTCTCTTCCTTCTGGGATCCTGTAGCAGGGCAGAAGGTATGCTTCCATGTGAGGATTCCGCTTGTGAAAGACTCTTACTTTTTTGAGGGGCTATGCTTGAACCATGACGGTATTTTAACTGACTTTTGTTTTTTAGTAAATTCTCCTCCCCTGTCCAATAATCTGAAAATCTGTTACCAATCAGAATATGATACGTATCCTCAGCCAGTTTCAATGGGGTTTATTTCTATTGCATCTGGCAGTGTGTCCAGAAGGGGGAAAAAACCTCAGCCAGAATTAGCTGCACTCAAATCAGCTGAATTTTGGATGTGTTCAACCTTTTTGGCCAGACTCATTCCGGTTCATGAGAAGTAATTATCTTTTGAGCATCACATTAATATTAAAGATCCATAGGCATTACCGTTTAGGCAATATACCTTCTTCCCAGCTCCAAAAAAAATGATGTGGGATAATTGATCTGAACATGCTCCAAATGTGCATATGTCTTTATTTATGAATTCCAATGTGGATTGTTTGGGAGGATAAGACGGAAAAAGGAAAAGCAGGGAAAAATGTTGAGACCTCTTCATCTCCCTGGCCATTTCTGTTAGGAGTAGTTATAATCTGCTGAAAATTAGTTGTGAAAGCTAACAGTATGTTAATAGCATATGTTACAAACACTAAATCCCTTCAACTGGTACTTCTGATTTACACTTTTCTCTGTTTCTTAGATCAGGGAATTCATGGTAAATGCAGTTTCTGTCTGCCTGCAGCCAGGCCAGTAACTGCAGAGCCAGGTTTGGGCATTGATGGATCTACTTCCTAAGGATGGCATGAAATTGCACCCCAGCTTCCGCCTGCTGAAGTAAAAATTGCCTCCAAAGCACCCAAAAAGCTATCTTCTGCAGGGTATCCATCAGCTGACAGGCGTCAGTCCCAGACACGGATGCTGGCTGTGCCGTGTCCCAGGACATGGTGGCCTCTGGTGTTGAGGCATTGCTCGCAGGGAGTGTGGCCAGGCCCCGCGCAGGTGGCTGCGCTGCTGGCTGAGGGCTGGCCTCAAGCCACTGGGCACCCCCACGCTGACACACTCCCCCGCCTTTCATTGTGTCTGTGACACTTGTGCCTATGCTCAGGTGTGCTTATGGGTGCATAGCTGGTATTGCATTGCTCATCCTTCCACTGGAAGAAAATTCAATTACTCGACTCTAGCCAGCAATGTCGTTACATTAAGTACAAGGGGAACCTTTCCCTTACTGGATTCTTTAGTGTGTTCAGTGTCACTCAGTAGAGGAAAACAAGTCTGTAAAAGTGCCACTAGCTTGTTTCAACTTCTGCATGTGCACCCACCTCATTTTCACGCCCTGGAGGGGGATGTCAGCCGCAGCCTGACTGCCCAAGCGGTCATAGACTGGCCCAATTTCCTGCAGAGTGCCACGAAGGCCATAGATATCAACTTCAAAGGTAAACAATTACCTTTTATTATCACACATGGCTTTAGCTCTCCTAGTTTCAAATAGCACATAATCACAAGTCTGTGATAACATTTACTCCTGATGAGAGAAAATTCACCAAGTACTAAATTGCTGCTGAGATGACGGGAACATGAGCCAGCCACGAATTAACTGCAATGATGAGTCAGCAGACGTTAATGTCTTGCACCATGCTGGAGACATCTGCTGAGCCGTCCACTGTTGAATCATCTTAAATATTTCTGTGTTATTACCCCTCCAGGAGCAAGCATCAGAGAACTTTTGTGTCTCTGTGTTATATATGCATAAGCTATTTTAAATAAATGTATGCAGGCACATAACAAGTGTATGCATTTAGGTATGTAGGTAATTTTCTGCTATGGGAAGTATGAGCAAGTAACAACTATTTAAAGTAAAACATGCATGGAAATGCTGATAGCAATTGCCCCCATTTGGTGTTTGAAAACTGATAGCTTTGCTTAGTCGTGGTTCTAATGAGCCTGGGAAGGTGACCTCATGTCTGCGCCATACACCCTGAACCTTCATGCAGACCAGCCTGTCCAAGTTCTCAAAGTAGGAATTACAAGTTTACTAAGGGCTTGCCCCATGTTTTGAAAATTAATCCCTCCAGAACAGCTGCAGGGTGCTGTGCTTAAGTGTATCATCACTTTGGCTTTTCCCAGGTTTTTCCCATATACACAGAATGTCAATACGTAGTTAGATAAATGTAGTAACTAGGCACTATCAAGAGCATCAGATTAATCCACTGGAGAGTTGCAAATGCCCTCTTAAATGAGATCCTTTTTCACTGAAGGCCCTGCAACTGTGTGGTAATGTGCCGTCCTCCTTCTGCAGTGGATCTTCAGCAGATGCTGAAGGCAGTGGTGTATAACTGGGGTGCCAAAGGACTGTACTTTGGACAATGTAATCATTACACAAAGGAAGAGGCAGAGCTTTTATTTGGTAAATGCTTTGTTGCATTCAGCTTAACTCACTGCAACAAAACAACTCACACTTTTTAAACTCAGACTGTTTTGAAGTACATTGTCTGTTCTGGCCTTAATTTAAACTTTTGCATACATAATTACCCAATTGTATGCACATGAGAACTGCAGTAATTCAGTGCACATTGTGCAAAGCTACATTTTTTGAAACTCCGACTCTCTGAGTTCTGGAGGTCAAAAGTTAACCCTAGTGAGATGTGAGGGTTGTCCACATTTGCCAAAAAAATTTTTATTTCAAGCATTCTGCAGTCTGAGTGTCACCATTCCAATTTGTGGTTTTAAGGTTTCCCCACCCCCTGAATTTTCATATACAATTGAAAAAAAATACCATCCAACCCACCAAATGTTTTGGGAAGCAGGGTGAGAGCAGTCTTGGCTGTTGCAGAGGGGACATGGGAAGCACAAGCTGACAGTGGAACTGGTGCCTCACAGTGTGGCTGTGGGGCAGTGGGATCAGACAGCATCACGGTGCCCCTCCTCCTCTCCTGTTCTCCTCCTCGCTGCTGCTGATCCCAGACTTAGCCTCCACTCAAGGCAAGCCCATGGCTGGCTGCCACCTGATGGAGGTGCTCAGAGACCTTGTCCCCCTCTTCTTGGGGCTTGGGATGGGTGCAGGTGCCTGCTGGTCCCCACTCATGGGCCAGAGGACACCAGGTCTTCTGAACTCATTCATTGCTAGATGCTTAAAATAGCCCAAAGGAAAAGACATGAACATCGTCTGCACACTGGGTTTTGCACTCAAACACTACTTTTTCCCAAAAATTAGCTCTAACCACTCGTCTTGAGGTGCCCTAAACTAACAATTTAGTATTTAATGAACATTAAGGGGAAATTAAATTAATCTAAACAGTAGCTAGGTTTCAGACTTCTCAGTAGTGGCTGCAAAAAAGTAAGGCAGTGTTTTTAGAGGAAATAAGAAATCCATCCTTTGAGGATTGGCTTACAGTCCTCCAGAATTTTCCATGAGGTTAATAACCAAGTGAAACGTCCTGGCAGGAATGATCACATTCTCACTACTGCCCAGTCATTACAATGGTACAACAGGAGGTTTCAAGTAAGTCACAGGATTTTTCTGCTACTGTGGAAGACAATGTGTCTGCATATTTAGTTGAAAAGCTTTCTCCCATTTTGCTTTGCATGCTGAACTTCTTGGGCACAGTGCATTAACTCTTCTTGAAGTACAAAATGGAGAATAGAACTGCCAGAACATTTTTGTCAATGGTTTCCAAAAACTATGGAATTTCCTGCCCAGCTACATCAGATCAGCCAACAACTTTGTAATTGCTAAAAACAGCCTGTTGATTTTCCTCCCAAGTGTTTCAGCTGGCCTGGCTGAGCTTTCTCTTTTCCACTGTCTTGAGATGTTTCTCCCATTGTGCACTGTACTGTATTTTTATGGTCAACATATCCTCTAGCAAACAATTTCAGGCTGATGGCGGAAGGGAGATTGGATTCAGGTTAGAGATTTGAGCCTGGGACAGGGAGCCAGGAATGCCTCAGTTCCTGAATCAGATCTGCCACTAAATCAGGAATCCACATAAAGCGAAGCCACATGATGAGCAATTGTATGTTGATTTGATTTTCTGTGCAGAGGAGGAAGTGAGCCTTTGAATGCAGTTCTCTCCTTGGCATGCCCACTGCAACCAAAGCTGTGGCTACAGGTGGCCCGTGAGTGGGGGGCATGGAGCAGGTTCCTTTAAGTAGAGGCAGAGATTGGTGAGGCTTCTGTCTAACTGGGGACCAGAAGTTTTCACCAGAGTGGTACTTGGACTGACAACTCAGTGGTAAATGCAAATAAATTAGTTAAGTACGCCTGCATGAAATTTTCCTGCTGAAAAATTCATTCTATAAAAGCATTTACACTGTATTCTTTATTGTCAGCTAATCCAGCCCAAACTCATTAAGTGGCAGTGTGTGGGTTACTCGCTGTCAGTGAAATTATCAAAGGCATTTTTCAGCTGATGCACTGGGAAAGCATGTGCTTCAATGCCAACTAAAACAATAACGAGGAAATGTTATGATCAGGCTTGACCAAATGACCTTTCCCATTTTAGATTAGTTCTTAATTTCAGCACAAGGGTCATCCTGTGAGAATAGTTACAATAAGTCACTGCTCACCTCTCACATGAAAAAGAAGTGACTTATTAGAAATCTCACTGTACTCATTGCAGTTAATGAGATGTGGAAAGCTTTATAATTTGATTTGCTGGACCATATGCTGTAAAGGGATACTGCTGATTTCATTCCTCCACATTTAATTTAAGCAGTATGCAATGGCTTCTTCGTATGGCTACTTATATAATAAAAATTAACTTGGAGTACAAAAAAAATACACCATTGTGGGGTTTATTACTCTATGCGGTTGAGTTTCAAGTGTTTTTCATTGAAACATCTGTAAGTAATGTGTAGGTCTAATTTTAAATCCTGGCAAATATTTTCCATTTAACATTTGGTTTTACTGACAGACTTGGAGTGGTGGTTTTCAGAGCTTGTCAGTAACAGATACGTATTTTCAAAGATAAACAGTTTTTTAATTGAAGATAACTGTAACCCAATACCTGCTTTTCCTACCCCTCTTGTATTTTAGTGGTTGCAAGCAGCAACACAGACACTCGTCCCCTGTCCTCCAGACCCTGACCGCGGCAGCAGCACTGTGGCGGTGCGGGCTGTCCCTCCCAGGTTGTCCCAGCCGTGTGGAGCCACCTGGGGCACACAGCATCTGGAGAGTGAGTGCGGCCCCAGGCATAAGCTGACCAACCCAAAGGACAAGGTGGCAGTCCTGAACTCCCTGAGACTGTCTCCTTCAGAGATATCCCCTTAGCTATTTTGCAGGAAAAGTTACCCTTAGAAGGTGGATTTGGGCCTCAGCCCCAGGTTGGCTGCCCGCCGCCACTCAGCAGCATGCACTCCACTCTCAGGGCCACGTGCGCTCACTTGCACCGCAGCATCTCACTGTCGCAGCTTTACTCCAGGTTATTTGAGTTTCAGCTGCAGACAAAATGAAACAGTTCAAGCAGGCAGGCTGGCTGCAAGGCCCATAAAAGTGGAAACCACGCTGCCTTGTCCATGGGTGTCACCTGGCCTGGAGGGGCTTGCACTCCTGGTGCTTCATGTGAGAGCCAGGGCCACAGCCAGGCTAAAGGTGGTGGTGGAAATACCCAGTCTGAGGCAATGAAAGGTCAGTTTGGAAGTAAATGTTACGATCATTTTCAAAAAGAAATCCTGAAAGGCTAGAAATGTGGGAGAGTCACTGGTTTCACCTGAAAAAAATGCCACATCATTATTTGCAATTAATGCCACAATGTCCACAATCTCTAAATACAAAGACTGTATATACTTTAATCTAACCTGTTGGTAAAACTTGAGATTGGGCCAAGAAATCTTGTGTATTTGCTGCCCTGAGGCAGGCCATGGCCCTGCAGCCTGGCAGGGCTCCATCACCTACTGAAACACCATTTTGTGAGGTGCTCAGTAGAGGGATGGCACTTCTTTGTGTCCCCGTACTCTGTCACTCCCTCTCTCTACTTTTTACTGTTTCCTCACCATGATTTTACAAACAAGTTTAATCCTGCTTTCAATGAGAAGTAATAATAATAGTACATGCTTCCCTTTAGATGCAGGCAGTTGTCTTATTGAACCCTAAACTGCAGCAGCAGAAAATGGGATTTTGGTGCAGGGGCATTAGCCATGGTGCGGGTCTGTGGTGTGCGATGCTGGTGGGAGGCCAGCAAGGGATGCTGCGGCAGCCAGCAGGAGCACAGGAACCTCCGGGCTCCTGCAGCCCTGTGCTGAGCCTCCAGGAAAGAGTGTCAGTGTTACCTAATTTAACAGCTTTTCATTTAGAGAGAAAAACATGCCGTTGCTACCAAAGACAAGCCAGTTCATTTAATTTGGAAATGGCCTTTAATGCTTTAATGGTCTGTGGTGTGGGTTCAGCAACTGAACTGAAGGTGTGGGCTGGAGCCAGCCCTCTGCACCTCCTGGATCTGAGTCTTCTTGGTGGAGACCCTGACAGGGATCGAATCGCAGGCCCTTCATGAGTTGACCTCCAGATTAAACAAATAATCACCAAACCAGGGTTCAATTTTAACACGTCCCTGTTTTCTTTCATCAGAAGTTTTGAAATGCTCCTGAGAAGGCTGGTGATAGCCATAATCTCAGCCACAGTGATTTCTCATAAACATTGAGAGAAACTGCAGCTTTACTGAATATAGCGTCTGTTTTAAATGGCTGGTGGTTCACTTGGTTTTAATATGAGTACAAGCACAGAGGCAAGTAAAATCTAATGAAAGTGCTTAGAAGATTTTGTTTGGATACCCCACAGCAGCCGTGGTTTATACTGAAAGGGAAAAGATTTCTTTATAGCCAGGTCTGCAGAAGCCAGAAATTTAATTTTGTTCCACAACTTATTTTATTGCATTTTTAATTTTCTCTTGCATTACCCTGACCCTTTTCTATAGCTTTTGACGCCTGGTGCTTAATTACTTATCATTAGTAATGTACATGGGGGCCTTCCTGCATATTTATAAATGTGATCATTAGTACATGGGAAGACAAAGACTTCTTTAAGACCATCATTAGTTATTCTGTTTTCATAGAAATGTTCATTAGAGAAACTACCCACCTGGTTAAATAATTATAATTAAGAATTGGTAATCTCCTTTGCATTTTTAACTTGATCTTCAGGATGCGTGTGCATAGCTAAAGGAGCCTTGTTTGCCCATCTTACTATCTTTTTTTTTTTATTTGAATTGACAAGCAGATTCAAATTATGTGTTTTGGAACTGTGTACCCTATAGAATGATTTATGGAAAGATAGATTATTTAAAAAAAACAAAAAACAAAAAACAAAAAACAACAACCCAGAAAGAAAGAAATCAACTCTGCAATTATCTCTGAATTCATTAACTGTGCACTGGCAGCAAGAGGTTGTGTAAGCCATTTACTGTAATGCACAGTATGGAGTTAAAACAAAATGTCACTGGAGCCTGATTTCCCTTTCGTATCTGTGGTATTCACTGCAGACACCCAGACTGCGGGAGAACGCTTGCAGAAAGGTTTCATTTCCACGTCAGGCTCTGGTGTTACTGGGAAATGCCGACAACAACCGTGATGGTGTCCGTAGTCCTGCTCCCAGCCATTGTGGGGAGCTGGTGGGAAGCCTGTCTGAAATGTTTGCACCTGCCCATCTGCTGTCCCTCCGGGGAAGGGAGAGCATCGCCCCGCCGTGCCCACCGTGGGGCACAGGGAGGGCTCACCTCTCAGACACCACGGCTATAGGAAGAGCTAGTCAGTGGCATAAATATAATCTGTAAACAATTAAGCAGCTACTGCTCATTCAGGGCAGTTCTGAGAAGCAAAGGAAGTCTGCAATCAGTTATATCTCCAATTACCATAAAAATATATTAGCCATTCATTCATTTATTAATGATTCATCAGTTAACCACACATAATGAGCAAATAATTAGCAATGCTGTACGGTTGCCAAAATTGAAGAAGTGTTGGCATTTTAAAGATGAAAGGTTGCATTTATGTAAAAAGTCGGGTGGTGATAAAGTTAATACAGAAGATAATTATAAAAGTGGCTGTCCTATTTTAGAAGCTGAGGTCCTGCAAAACTTGACTAATTGAACTGAAATTAATATTTTTCAAAAGCACGCATGTTACTGGTTCCTCGCTGCTGCATTTAGTGGGAGATCTCCCTTCAGTAAGGTACATCACACAATACAAGTTAATAAAATGCCAGACAGCAAGACTGCATTCTTTGTTTGCTCGGTTCAGGGCCTTGTGGAAAACAATAAATTGCATTCATGTCAGCCGAGGCCCATCCCTTTGCTAATTACCGTTTGGTGCTGAAATGACTTCTGTGAAATTGGGAGCATGAAGAAACACACAGCCGTACAAGGGAGGCTTTTCAGGCAGTGGCAGTAAATGTGAGATAGGCCTTAGGCACACAGATGTTAAAACAGTGAATTCCCCTACAGATTACACTAATGGAAACCCTGTCAGGGTAAGTCAAATCTGGGGTCTGTGGTCAAAATCTAATTAATGTTCCTGTACTTAAAAAGACTATGAATGCCTGGAGGTGATGAAGAACACATAAGAAATTTGCTTGTTTGTAAAATTGCTGGTGTGGATGGCAACCACTGGCAAGCCCTTCCTTAGGAGGTAACACCTGCTTCAGGAGCTGCTTGCACTGCTTGCAGCTTGGTGCGGGGCTGTGGGCACTGGGCTCAACCCCTCTTGCAAGTCTCGCACAAAAATGGCTCTTGGCAGCTGGCCCACAGGGAATGTGGGTAGCCATCACTGTCACTGAATGCCTTCGCTTTGCTCAGCATGGCTGCCCAGAGTCAGTAATGCTGTTTAAGAAGTACCTGTAGTTGATGACATAAGAAAGGACCAGCTCCTCTTTGTGCAAAAACAAAGCCCTGGCCATCTACATTGAGCTTGAGGACATTGCTGGGGCTCTTACAGCGCTTTTACAGCTGCACTGTGCATGGCCTGTGCAATAACAGAGGAAATGAATTTATAATGCAACAATCTCTTCATTTTCACAAGCACAAAAATTCCCCTAAATACTTAAAATAACACTCAGAGTGGGATAGACCTTAAATTTTGAATAAATGAAACCCTAATCCAGTGTGTTGCTGAAACAAGCTTGTTATTAAAAAAATAAATTTGAAACAGCAAGTGGTTTGAGAATTTTGGATTTAATTATTTAAATCTGCTTAAGATCACTCTCTAGCACTGTGTTTGGGTTTCCCATTGAGAGCATGTTTTCTGGGAAAGGTATTCCACCCAGTGCCTTGGAAATACTAACTTTCTCATGCAGCAGTGCTTTAAGCAGTAGAGACGAATAATTATTATTATAATAAGCAAGATATTATATGGCAACGTGGTGGGATTTCTTGGATACAGCCTGTCATGAAAACTGCACAGAGCCAGTCGTGTTTGGAGAGATCACTGCTCTCCTTGGCTAAATGGCACATGGAATGTGGCTCCAAATGCTCTTCAGGTAAAAAGTGATTCCCTTAGTAATGTAACCTACTCAGCTATGAGCAATAAAATTGGAACCAGCAGATTTGCAATTTTAAGCTAATTTGAATTATTGTATATTATTTAATAGGTAAGTACTGCAAATCAGACTTTGTTCATTGCTGATTGCTGTACTTTAGTTAAAAACTACTACTTCATCTTTAGGATATAAGATTATCTCTTAATGCAGCATAGATCAAGATGGCAAAATCTATCTTGTCTTTTGTAGAGCCATAACAGAAGCTTCCTGGATCCCAACAAGAAATGTATCCAAGATGACCCGATCTGCACAAAACTTAGCAGAGGGATGAGAACCAGGGAGGTGTTCCTCATCCCCAGCCACAGCCCAGGCACATGGAAAGTCAGCTTCCCCAGCCAGGAGTAGGGGAAAAGCCTCTGGCTCTGAGTCGTATTTCCTTCCCCTGGGCTTGTGCTGGGACAGAGGGATACAGCCATGCTGCTTGCTGGCTCAGTCTCACCACTTGGCTTGGCTCCTGCAGTGCAAGCACACTGTATATATGCTGTGAAGATCAGGAAAGGTGTTTTTGTGCTGAATATCCTCGAAAGTAATCATTTACGTCTTCAAGGCAGGATGCTCATCTTAGCCATTTTCTTTCCGTTTGTTCTCTGCATTGTCTGTTTGCAGTAGAGCTCTTGCAGGGGCATTACGTGCTAGTTTGGGGACCAGACTCTGTTGCTGAGTATTGCCAGCATTCACTCTGTCAGTCATGTTGGCCATGGTTGCTCAAGTGCCACCGTCAGTCACAGGGATGAAGCCTTTTTATTTTCGTAATCCTACTGAGGTTGCATTGATGTAATTGCATTGATTTGTCCCTTCTGTCATGCATATGAGTGGGGTCTTAGGGAGTGTTGAGGTTTCTAGCCAAAATTTGTGGGGACAAAAAAAGGGCAAGTCCTGACTTGGTATTAGTCGAGTTAAATGGTTCACTCACAGGTCTGATGGTCAGCACAGCCATGTCATTGTCTGATTGAAAGAGCACCAACTGACGACTCGGGAGCTGGTGCTCAGTTAGCACTGGGTTCTCTAAAATGCACAACGTGTGTGAGGATGCTGTTGAACCAAACCCCAGACAATTTGCCTGGTTGTCCTCATTCAAGCATGCTCACTACATGATCTACCTAGTGATTATTAGCAATCTTTTCTTTCAGAAATGTTTTTTATTTTCAGGAGAAGTTCCTACAAACTTTTTTCTTAAGCAATAATGTCTATGTTTATGTGTTACATGAAGCAGATGTTGATTTAAAGCTTAGTTCTTGCTTGAGATATTTTTCAGTCCACTGAAAGGGGTTGATTAGTGTCCCCTAGCTGAACCATTTTTTCCCTCTGTTGCTTTGACCCATTGATTTAATTAAGGTCTAATAAAGAGAGGGCTGAAAGATTGTTAAAAATCCTTTTTTTTCCCCCAGATCTGACCTATGCTGGTCTGTCAGTGCAATTTGACTCGCACATGCCCCCTTTAATATGTGAGCACACCGATACAGAGTTTGTCTTCTTTAGAGTCAGTTGTTTTTTTCTCTCAATGATAGGTCAGATTTAATTTTGATTTTAACCAAAGTAAATGCTTTCCTGGAGACCTTCAGCTTTAGTAAAAATAAGTAATGAAAAAATAACCAAAACAAGCCACAGTATCAAAAGGAAAGACCTTAGAAAGCTTAGTGGTGACCCTTTTTTTCTGTTTCCTTTCCCATCCTCCTCTTGCCAGCATAGTGAGAGAAAGAGAAATGAAAACTCCGGGTTTGTTTTTCAATTAAGTAACAAGAATGATTCAAAGTTTATGAAACGTGGTGGGGTTTTCATTGAAAATGATTACTACTTTTCAACTTTGTGTCTGCCTAGGTCAGTGTAAATGCTCTAAAAAACACTTCATAGTACTTGTCATATTGCCAGACTCCTGTTTTCCTTTCCCTTCTCCTCCCACCAGCTCTGCAGTTTGCTTCTCTAGGGTGAGAAGAGCTGTTCCCAGCATGCTAATTTTGCCACTGAGCAGGCTCATCCTTATCTTGTAAAAAAGAGAATTTCCATGAATGTGCACCCTCACCACACTCTGCTTCTGTGGTAGGAGAGGACTTCTGGCACTGAGGCTCCCAGTGCTATCCCTGCTGTGCCAGGATTGCAATGATGGTCTTCAGAAGAATAAAAAAGGAAGAAAAGCCCCAGCTGCAGCTTCAAGGAAGGGTTCAGTACACTATTCATGGCTTGAAAGAACTGCATTGCTATCCACAGTGGCAGTTTGTGTCTATGAACCTTCTTAGATGCCTCTCATGCTCAGATTTCTGTGCTTCAGCTTGTTAGCAGGAGAGCTGCCTGTGGGGCTGCGGCAGGTTTGTAATACAGCAGGATGTGTGCTAAAATAAAAATCTGTTAGGGGTGGTGTGATCCCAGTGCTGCCTGGGCACTGGCAATTAAACCTGGATGAGAATAAGACACCTGGACTTTGGGACTCCTGGGATGAACATACAGCTTGCTGAGGGCTGTCCTTGCCTAGGAAAGCACTAAAACAGGTGTATAAATCGTACTGTGTTCAGTGGGATTTAGGCACCTGCTTAAACTTAAGTGCTTGTTTACAGAGTTTCCTGAATGAAATCCTGACAATTGTGCCCGAGAGTAACTTTTAAATTAGTTTTAATGTGCTCATCATAACCAGCTGTCACGAGTCTGTAAAAAAGGGTTTGATTCTGGAAAGATTAAAGACTTCCCAGGCCCTTGGCTTTCATGTAAGCACCCTTTCTGGATGGCCAGCATACTGCTGAGCTGAAGCAGCCCTGCTCAGCCCTGCTTTTATTGGGTGTTGCTCTGTGGTCCCACTGAGGCTGCAGTGCCAGCCCAGCAAACTGCCCTGCCAGCAGCTGCACCACCTGCCTGCACGTCACTAACAGGGTCCTATCAGAGGCAATGTGCAGGCTGCAACAGAGCAGGAGAAAGTTCGTGCTGTATTCAGAAGGTGAGCGCAAATGAAAGTTAGAGGAATGAGAGAGGGGGAGAGAAGATTTGTATCCAAGTGGAAGAGTCAACCTCCCACTTGGAAACAGCAGTCCTTTTGTGCCACAGGAGTCAGAAAGCTCCACAAGCTTTCTCTTCTAGGATTTTTCCCCCCTCTATAATCCCTTCCTTCTTACAATAGAGTTTGAGGATAAACTTGAAAATAAATCTAATGTTACATTTACACCAATCAGTCTCAAAGGAAAATCCAGCAAACTCAAATTAATACTTAAGTCTGTATGTGCACATGTTTACATGCATCATCTACTTAAAACAAGCAGGACTGTGTCCATGTAGTTGAGAGTTATTGTATTTTTTTCTTTACATATGTGGTTAATTATTCAGTGGGTGATACCACTGTTGTGTAGCTGTCAGGAGAACTAAATTTGCAATTAAAACATTTTAAAGGCTTTCTTTGGTAGAGTTCTTAGGTAATTAAGCTGAAGTGCCTGAACATTTTATAAATAAATGTACTGGAGCAATGGTAGCTGATGTAGTTAAGGTCAGGTAGAAACCAACCTTGCATTTAGAGTCTTTTTTCCAGTATCTCAGTTGAAACCTCCCTAAATCTGAATTAATCTTCCAGAAATCTATGGGAAATTTGGTTTATGAGGGGAAAAAAGGTCTTGCATTATTACCATAGTCTATCAGTCTTCCCTCAGTGTGACTCCATTCATTTTGCAATGCATGGCTGTTCAGCATTGCCACAGCTGAACTTCAGAAGACTTTTGCTGAAACAAAGCATAACAGTCACATTGGGTGCCCCCACCAAGACAAGAGCAGGAGCTCAGCCCTGCCTGGCTGCAGCCCAGGGGGCTTGGGGCAGGCGTAGGGGAAGCCTTTATGTAAGGGACTTGGGGACAGCATAATGCTCAAGGCAGCTGTGACAAAACTCAGAGCAAACTTGGCTTTACCTCTGTGTCCCTGCTGCAGTGCTGCTGTGGCCTGTTCTGCTCCCCAAAAACTCTGCTTGGGCTTCAGCTTCCCTCTTTGCCTCCTAAAGCTGTTCACTCCCGTGCAGTCTTGCTTCCTCTCCTCCTTGCCAAGTACACTGACTCCAGCCTGATCTGAAAGTTAATTTTAACAAATAACATCTTGGGCCAAGCCAAGTTAGGATCTGGAGATAGGACACGCCGTGGGAAGGGAGCAGGGTGGGGTGGAAGGAAGCATGAACGCTCAGCCTTGTAATATGTGTGAGAGCTGATGCTCTCTGAGCAATCGAGTGCTTATTATTATTTCTCTTGGATAGGTCACCTGGGAGTGGAGGAATTTTTCATTTTAAATTAGAAAGAAACTTCTATAATGCTCATTTCTGAAAGGGAACCCCCCGCCCCGCTACCCACCTCATCATGGAAGCATGATGGAGGACACATTGAAAGGAGTGATTAGCTGCTAATTTTTGAGCTGGTGGCCCTGACAGAGGGGGGTTTTTCTCAAGGATTTTTTTTAAAGGTGTCTTTCATATGCCTATAGTCCAAGGTTACTTCTCATTCAATAGCAATTACCATATGTCCATTACATGCTGGAGACTGCTTGAGGTGGATGCAGTGGTCCCCATCAGAGCATGTGTCAAGTCAAAGTGCCAGCAGCTGTGTGAGCCGCAGGATAATTGCTCCTATCTGTTTCTTCTCTTTTCCAAATCCCAGTAAATGTTCTAGGGATTAACTTCCCCCTTCCTTGATGCAACCTGAAAGTGCAGCCCTCCAGTTTGCATTTCAGGTTCCAAGTCAGCCGTGTCAAGATTTGAACAAGAACCAAGGAGGATAATGGGTCAGATGTAAGTAAGAAGTAAAACTACTCGTGAAATAGGTTATCTTTCTTTCTGCCCATCAGATTACAAAACTTAGCCCCACCATCACTTAAAAAAACTAATCTGTAACTTCAAACCCTGCATAACAGCTCTATTGTATCAGATGGAAACCAACTAACCAGACACCACAATACAAAAAAATACACACATGGTACCTCAGAAAAATATAGGGCTGAAAACACAGGAAAAACGCAGTCTTGTTAAAATGTGGACATGGTCCAGTAATGGAATGAGTAGGGAAACTTGAATGGATCAGAGTCAAAAAACACTCTGCTTAATTCTTGAGGTTTTTTATTTGCCATTCAGCTTACATCAGTGTTAACATCTACTGAGAAATGCAGCCATTTACAATTTGCAGTTCAATGTGTTACTTTAATTAGTATGAAAATTAAAGGGCAACTATAGGCCAATGTGAATGATTATGGAAATACATGTGCATCACATGCTATGCTCTCATTTAATTAATCGTCTTGTAAACTATATCAAGCACTTTAAGTCAGTTGCTGAGTATAACAACTCTATTTTAAATAACCACTTAATACTTAACAGGATGTGGAGAAAACACTAGCACACGACTGCTTCTCAAGTTTCAGTGTCTGAGATTTTTTAAAGCTGACCCAAGTCAACCAAAAGAATGTTTAACACTCTTGTGTCTGCACACAAGAAACTCTGTGATGTACAGACATTCAATTACATTTTTAAAAAGTGAGAAACATTTTGCAAAATAGTGATTTTAGAAAACTAATTGGCACCAGCAAACTTGAGAATCAAAAGCCAAAAGCTAGAGGGGACCTTTTACTATAGCAACTCTAGTCAAGGAAAAGGAAAATAAAGGCATCTTTGTTTCTCAGTCAAATTAGCTGATTAAGAAATAAAACATTTTAACATGCTTTAAATGCAGCATTAATTATTTATATGTAAAAAAATTAAAGCCAGGTTCTATGAATTACACTTTGTGTGTGTGAATTGAATGTTACGGGAATACTAATCCTTTTACATTCATGCCTTACTTCATTAGGCAAAACTAAATATTAAGGGCTCTATTCATTCAAAAAATTCTTATGCATTCAAGTCACACCTTTTCTATGGCTTTTTTTACTTTTTAAGATTATAATTTATAGTACTGATTTTGAAGTATGATTCAGAAAAAGCTATCTAATTCTACAGGATGGGCTCTAGTAAAAAGATATGTTTACAAAAGGACAAGGATACAGTGGTGGGTCTTGCTTGTCATCGGTGAAAAAGTCCAGAGTAAGTCATATTGTATGGTCTCAAAGCTGGTGTAGCATAGAAAATCAGATGCATTACTAGCAGGGAAGCTCTGAAATCTCTGAATGTTTTTTCCTATAGATTGGTTAATAAATAATTTCCCCCCCTCATTTATTGTTTCCAGTGACTGAGCAGTGCTTTATTCAGGTGAATGAAGAAAAAAGGTGATTTACTCATGCAGATGTGTTCAGGGATGTATTTTTCTATTTTCCATTTATGTCCATTTTAGAAATGGTGTGTCCCACGCTTGGCTCCCTGGAAGGAGAGTCCATCCACTGAAGCTGCACTGATCTGTGGGATGTGGTTAAACACCCGCTGGGACTGAAGCTGGGACTATCACAGTCGGCTGTCTGCATTTTTTTGAACGTGGACCCATGAGTTAAGGAGCTTGTGCATTAATTAATTGTTTTGCTAACACTTACATGGAAAGAAATAAGAATTGAACTCTGGTCTGTTTCAGCCTGTTTCCTTGGGTGTTTTGTTGTTGTTTTTTACTGACTGAAGAGAGGAACAGCTAAAACTGTGCAAAGATGATCATGTTGAACTTTCAAAATAATTAGAAGATTCACTTAACATTAAAGTAATAACTTTACAAGGACAGAGAGAGAAAGAGGGGTGGGAGAGAGAGAGAGGGGGAGGGGGTGGGGGGTAGGTGGAGTGGAAAGCAAGAAATTATAGAAAAAGGGTTGCCCAGAAGCTTGCAAATTGTCAGCTGGCTGAATTTAAACAAACTTTTGGGAAACAAAATATTGGGAAGTAGGACAAGGTGTCAGATGGTTGGGTAAGATTGATGCATTTAATAGTTTAGTTAATATGGATCAACATCTGCCTTTAGTTACATCTGCACAACCCCCTGACTTCAGCAGTGTTGTACTTTTGCAACCAAGTTTGGACTGATGTTTTTAAATAGGCCCCAGTGCAGAATATCTGCAGAGAGCCTGCGGTGCTCAGTGCTGGTGTAATCAGGCAGCTCTGGAGAGAAGGGGTAATACAATATGTTATTGTTTCTCATGTAATTTTTAAAATACATTGAGGAGTAATATATTTTTCATAATAGGGTGCTCCCTGTCTCTTTAAGCAACTGTCAGATGTAGGATGTCCTCGTGCCAGAATGCGATGGTCTGCTCCCTCTGTGCAATTGTTAATTAAATCCATCCCTTATTGTAGAGCTGGCCTAGTCTCTTACCCATTCTGCTTATCTGTGATACCAGATGATGCTCAGTAATTCATGGCCAACCTGTTCCCACCTTCAATCAGGCCTCCTGTGCACTGACCTTAACCAGCTTCACCTTTTCATTATTCCCAAGGAGAACAGAGCCCTGAAGGTAACAGTTTTATCAACTTTTCATGTTGACCAGATGACGGTTCAGTGATAAATAAATGGACTGTGCTTGAGCTGCAGGCCTCCCACACGCCATCACTCCGTCCTCTGGCTCCCAGTGCCTGCCGAGACACAGAGCTGTGCATGGAAAGGGGACTGTCCTCAAAGGGCACCACAGGCTGCACTGCTTCTGGCAGGCAAAAAACACCTTTGCCTATCCAGGTAATGCTACTCTGCCACTCACCATGTCAGCTGAAAAGTTGCTCTGCTTGCTTTTGGGCTATGCCACCTGAAAATCTCTTTTCCCCAGTGGTAAGGGTGATATACAGGAGCTGGTAGGAATATTTTCATAGCTGACAAGCTGTTTTCCATGAACAGTGTCAAAGATTTAAAAGCCACTTCTGCAAATAGGGCTTTCTGGCAAATACAGTCTAAGCAAATCTTTTATTATTACCACATGGCTAGAAATACTCCTAAAGTTCTCCTGAAAATGGGTACTGTACCAGCAGAAAGCAATATTCTGTTGGCCTGTGGATTGCCTCAAGGGTATTTACTATGGTAATAAGATCAGTAATTCATCTCCTAAAATCACTGGGAGTACAAATGCTTATTTAAGTAGATGGTATCTTGATTACAACTGAGTCAGGAGAGTTCTTAAAGCTGCCTGTTTAGGCTACAGATCTTCTTTTAAAGGCAAACGGATGGTAAGCACAAGAACATTGTGTTTCATAGCTACCTTACATTTTCGGCAGTTCACAGTAGATGCACAGCACATCCCTTGACAAAATGGGCATGTACAAGTAAGTCACGAAACTATGCCTGTTGAGTGGCTTTTTTTCTTTTTTCTTTCCATAAAAATGTAACAAAAAGAGAGATAAATCTCTCTCCATATCTAAATGGTTGGTCAGAACAAAGGAAACAGAGAGAAAGCCATACTCTAACAGCACACAGAGCCATTTGAACCCTGTTGTCCTTGGGAGGTGCAGTACCAACATCAGTTAAGAGACAGCATTAACCCAGAAAAACAAAAAGGGGAAAGATCTAGAGGTAAAATAATTTGCTTCATCACAGAGTAGGCCAATGTCAGAGAAGTATCCTGTGTTCTTGAGACTCTTGTAAGCTACCATCTGCTAGCTCACAAACTCAGCAGGCTTCTTCTCTGGAAGTCCTGGAGGCAGAAGCCACCAGTCTTGCTCAACTGCTTTTGTTTGTTTGTTTACAAATCTGATCAAGAGAAACCATGGGTTTATGACAAAGGCATAGAAGTGGAAGTTTAAAGATGTAGTTTCTAATCCCAAACTCTGTCACAGGAAGTATTCACAGATAGGATGATACAATCTAGAGGCACAGAGATTCACCCAATTGGTTTATTTGAGGAAGAACATAGTTCGACTTCTGAGAATCCAAAAGGAGTGCCTATAGCCATGTGCCAGTAAAGTCTCAGGTGGTCCATAGTATCTCACATTGGTGATGTGGCACTGAAGGTGAATCACAGAAAAACAGAGCTAGAAGTTCCTAAAACAGATGTTCTCTAGTTTGCCAAGAAGCCTGAGCCCTTAATGAGGACACGTGACTGAAATGGAAAGCATTAGCATTTTCCCTGCCAAATGTTGTTCTGTACTTTAAATTCATCAATACTGCTCCTTCTTTGCACAGTTATTAAGCTGAATATGACTAAGGTGTGTGCATATTTGATGAGAGAAATAGTTGTTTGTGCTCGTCATATATTTCAGAAATTAAAGATTTTTCAGCAGGCACGATTCTGCCTTAAAAGCCAGAATTTTCCCTCTAATTTTTTCTGCAGTCATGGAGCATAAACATTTGAAATAACTTTCACCTTTCAGCTTGATCACTGTTGTCAGACAGAGTACCAATGCAAATGAAACTAATAATTTTTGCTGAAGTTCTCTAGATTCCACCAGAATGTATGGAATTGTCTTTCATTAGTTAACAGTGCTTAACACTTATGTAGCATTTTCCATCTTTAGTGACAAGCTTATTAATCAATGCAACACCTCTGAAAGGAGCACTGCTATGTATTCCTATTAGAGTGTGAAATTTAAAATGTATGGATGTGCTCTGAAGTGTTGGTCAAATAGCCAAAGAAATCTCAGTTTCGAATTTGAAAGTTTGTGGTTTCTGTCCCCTGATTAGACCAGACTCCTTTGGCACACAGATCCCTTTATGCATTTAATAGATCAAGCTCCACTGGGTTTAGAGCCACACATCAGCGTGGCCGTACTCTGACTTTGAAATGTAGCGATAACAGAAACATTTTCTATAATTGCTGCCTCGAGGACCTGAGGTGGGGATACAGCACACTGCTGTTACTTGCTCTTTGCAGCTTTGTTTAAGAGTCGAAGGAGCTGGAATTTGTGTTTCCAGTGCACAGTAAAGAGGGTTGTGTTAAATGACCAATGCCTTTTTTCATGCTAATAGGTGTGACTGTGTTAGGCTAACAAAGAAGTCAATCCTGACATAGCGATGATAATTTTGTCTAGAGGGAAATCCATTGGATTCCCTCACCTCTTTTCAATGCCTGCTCTTGTAGGATACTTATGGTACTGCTGATCTGTTCTCCTTGCAGCCAAGAAAGTGTCAGATGAGAGTGTTTTCTGCTTGCTACATCCCAGGAAAATAGATGTATATTCTATCCAATAGGCTTGGTTTGGGAAATGAGTTTTGCTCAATGTTACCAGCTCTGCAGAAGCCACTAGGCAAGTGCAGTGAAAAAGGCCTCCTATAAAGGGTGTAACATAAGACAAACCATTGGTGGCTAGAGGCATATCAATAAAAATCAACTCCTGCATATATCAAGTGACTGATTGAAAGTTTGAAAGCTTTTTCACTTCCCTGTTAGTACCATCCAGCTGCAATAAAATACATGGATTTCTCTGCTACCCTTGCAGATAACCCCCCTCATACTGCATGTAAGAAGAGCTTCAAGAATTAAAAAAAAAAAAAAAAGTACAGGGAGATTTTGTTTTTAAGTAGCTCAGTCCATTGCTTTTAAAGATGAAAATGTCTCAGCTGTAGCAGGAGGGGAACATCTCATTGCTTTGCTCTGTTGGTAGGCAGCCTGTGAGACTGTCAGCAGCCAGGCTTAAATCAGCCTGCTCGGGGCTGACAGCCCTGATGTGCCCTGTCAGCCAGGAGAGGAGCTTCTGGGGTGTCTGAAGAGAAGACTTCAGATGACAATAGCTACCTAAAACTTCACCCCTCTTTCAAGTCCAGCAAGCATCGTCCCTGTGCTGGTTACCTTGACAGGACAGAGCAGGGCTATGGGCCAGGCAGCGCAGGCTCCCACATACCTGCAGCAAGGCATAGGCTGCAGTCCCATTCCCACCATCTCCTCAACAGGTAAGTTGCTTGGTACTGCCCATGGTTTGGGGTTGAGGCTTGTAGCTGCTTTTGTCCCTCATGAATGCTGAGTCTGGCCCCTCAGGGCATCCAGTGTTTGGTCTTGTGCTGTTAATAGGAACCAATTGCTCCTGTTGAAAATTACTCCGTTTCCAGGATTTGTGCATCCAGACATTGTGAAACATTCATATCTAAAAGCAATATATGAATTCTATAGGAGTTTGTATGAGAAGTATTTTATGGGATTTTATGACCAAACCTGTATCTATTTCATTGCCTCATGCTCATGGAAGTTGTATGTCAGCTGTGGGGAGCCTACAAACCTAGACGTCAGGGCCTTCTAGAAACTCTGAGTTTAATTTTGTATTTAGATACTGTTCCTTCTCACAAGAGAAGGAAATCCAGGTTCATGAGACTTCAAGACTTTGGAAAGCACCTAGAAAATACCCAAATTGATCTGCTTTGTCCATGCACAGACTGTTTAGAAATTGATTCCAGCTACAAGGCTTGGATTTGTATCTGGGTCCAAATAGTCCTTAATTCAAAGGCAAGACATATTTCCTACTGATGACAATGTGATTTCTATCACTGGCTTAAGTGGATGAGGGTCTTTGCTGTGTTTAAAACCACAGATTTTTAGTTTGTCCTATAGGTAATGTAAAGACAGGTATTAACTGGGAAGTCTAAATTTCTGGAAGTCTCTCTCTCAGTAGTTCTTATTAAATTCACTACTCCAGCATAATGTAGCTTTCTGTTCTAATCATAGCATTTCTGTACTTGGGCATGGCACATCAAAGGGGTTACCTTGCTCTCGTAGCAGAATCCTCCTTAGATTCGCTCACTCTAGGGACCCACACCAGATTTCCCCGGTTCTGCACACAGGCCAGATTTTCAGCTCCCTTTTAATCTTTGACAATTTGAATTTATATGGAAACCTTACAGGTGACAGTCTGGCTATGTTGAGACAAGTCGGATAGAAACCATGTCAGAACAGTCCCTGAAAGTCCTACGATGTGCTTAAAGCATTTCAAGAGAACCCTTGATCCAAAGTATCAAAGGGTTACAGTAAGATCAAGAAGAATTAAAACTGATGGTGTGCCAGAAATCACGTGCAGCACAAGGTCATTACTTACCCTCGTTAAAGTGGTCTCAGTACTGTGGCCTGATCTGAAGCTTAATTGAAAAGTTTCAAATCATGCATTATAACGAAGACAAGACAGTAACTGCCCATTCCACAACCCCTGCTAAAAAAGGCAGATCAGTAATAGGGAAGAAGTCTTAAGCGATTGCTTGGGGATAATCAAGGCCTAATGAGGTATCCACTTCACTCTTTCAAAGGTGGATGAACCTCTCCCTGGTGTTGGAGAGAAGGCAAGGGCTGATGTGAGCAGGTTCCTGCACCCAGGGAACAAGCCATCTGTGAAAGTAGTCACTGTCTTTGGCAGTGGAGGGAATACAGAGGCCAACACAATATCCGTGGTGTGGGTTCTCAGCTGTACAAAAGGTTAGTGCTGTGGCCAGGAAAGCCTCTTCTCAGTTGCGTTCTTTTAAAATCATTTTCTGTTACCCCCCACCTTGGTCCAAAGTGATCAAAAGGAGCCCATCAGATCTGAATTATTAGTTGTGTTAGGAACCAAGAGAGTGGCAGTAGGAGATATGTAACTGCTGATGTTATCAATTTTCCCTAAAAATTCACAAAAAACCCAAAATCCGTTGAAGTTCAACTCAAGTGTGATAACAAACTGCAAGTCACAATTACCCAAAGAAATCAAGTATCTCCTCACCATCTTCCTCTTTTTTTTTTGTTCTATTATCTGTTCTAGCAGAGGTCAGGGCCCATATCCACATTATTATCTCCACATCAAGCTGCCAAGTTGTGAAAGCTACTCTTCCTGGGCTACTGCTTGGGCAGCTGTACTGAAGGGTTTGCATATGCCTCTGCCCAACAAGCAGTTACAGTGTGGAATCACCTTTCAGTCTGCAGAATCCAAATCGTTTTTCAACTCTTTAAAATAGCCAGTTTAACCCATATATGTAGGATGTGTGCTTTTGTCAGGAGAAGGTGTCTCTCCAGATTCATTTCTGTTTGCTGAGCATGTTTGCTTGCTGTTTCTAATCTCTCCTGTTTTGATAAGATCTCCCTCCTGTCTTGAAATACACTAGCCATGGAAAGCTAGTCTAGATAAAAATATTGTACAGGGTTTTGGGTTTAGTGACACAGGACAGACTTCAGTGTAGGACTTGCTTAAAAGCATCATACTCAATGGCAAGTTATAAAAATTGTTTAGCACCATGGGACATTTTCTTTGGCCTTCAAGTTCCTCCCTAATTTTAAGTGCCTTTAGAATCAAAGTACCTGCTTTCTTTGCTATGACTCCTACTTTAACTTTTTTTTGCTTTTTCCTGTAGTTTCCTTCAACTTTAAACATGCAGCCTGAAAAAGAAGGCTAACATAAAGGAAAAGTTATAGTAAAATAATTAAACCCCCATGTGTGCAACTCTTTGGATAGCTCTCTTGAAGACCATGAGAGGTGCAACTGGCTTCACAGGGACACCCTTGGATTTAGCCTTAAACCATGTGTTTTGCTGATGTAAGACTTTTAATATATGACATATGGCATCAGCTCTACAAAATATTACTTGTTGGCCGACAGCCCTGCTTCTGTCTGTTGCTTGCAAATTAATACTGTAAGTCTGTGTGCATAAAAAGGTTGTCATCACCAGTGCCCATGATCACTGCAGGCTACTCCCACCAGCCTGAGTACTCTGCATCTGTACCTTCCTCAAGAGGTATTTGCCTGTTAAGCTGCTGGTGCTGCCCATGGAAGCAGTGGCTGAGCAGGCCTGCCTGGGGAAGAACCGGTGCCACTTTGTTTCCAGGCCTCCAGGGACAGAACTGGATGACGGGGCACTGCCAGCTGCTGCATAAGGGCTGGAGCCGTTAGTGGGACCAGCAGTGAGAAATGGGCTGCCTGTACCACACTGAAGGTACAGTGTCAAGAGGCATTTCTTCATATATTATTTCTTGTTAATAACCATTAATTGATTTCGCCATTTACAGGTTTTTTTTACTCATTTTACTTGTATGTGAACAAGGACAAACTACAGATGGAGGGATGCCTAGTGTGTCTCAGGATCAGGTACCTGCCTACTCTTCTCAGGAGTCTGCAAACCTCAGCTAGGTCTGATAATTTCAAATTCAGGGTTGCATTTTCCTCATCTGTTCCTGGTAGTATAATTGCCCACTCTTTCCTTAGGTCATTGCACCATTCGGACAACTCACCAGGTCTCATCTTAGGTTAGGGATAGTTGAGGCTTAATTTTTCTGTTCCATACAGGTATTCTGCATGTGTGCATGCACAGACCATGGACTGGCCACTGCTGGTTTTGCTATGAAGGATAAGAAAAACTTTCGGAGAACTTGCTATGGCGGAGGGACGTGAAAGTGAACTTTGTGACCAATATGCAAACCCCTATGTTTGCTGAGTTTTAAGTAATGGGGGGAAAAAACTTCTGATTTTTTTTTTTTTTAATGTAGATCCTGGAATCCATGGAGCAAAAAAATAGGACAGTTGAGTTATCAGTAGATGATGAGAATATGAGAAGAGTAATTATTGTATAGTCCTATTAATAAAATTGTACTGCAGCTCAAAAAGTAGAAGAGAAAGTTGCCAAAGAGAGCCCAGTCAGTTACTTCAGGGGAAAAAATAGCTTCTATTATATGAATCAAAATATCAGCTTGTGTGCTTAGCAGAGAGCTCTTATGGAAATTCAAAACAATTCCATATATCCTAGTCCAGGATGGAATTAAAGTCTTGTAAAGCTTCCCTGGAAGACAACATTTATCTATTATGTAAGCATATTTAGATTTCATTTTGAAATGGTTGTTAAAGGCTATCCTTTGGCTGCACTCTATCCTTCTTTCTAACTTTTTTTTTTAATTGTTGAACTCTGAGGTTTTTATGCTAAAAAAAAATGTACTTTCAGAACCAGAAATGTCTGAATGATGAGTTACAGCATGTACTAACCCTGAGAGATACCCACTGAATCTGCTCCACTCCTCCAATTTATTTGCTGTTTTTCCAGTCATGCCTTGCATTAATGTTCTACACTTAGCTAAACTGTGTGTGTTATGTTTTAGATGTATTTTTGTTTTGTCTAAAAAATTTCCAAATTGGCATTAAGTATTCAAGATGTAATCTCTGTAGCAGGAAACTAGTTATCAGATTCATATAAAATAACTGGGCAATAGAAATAAGTCTGAGCAGTAAGCATTTTTTTTCCTTAGAATTAATTTAGAGGGAATTTAATGCCTGTGAAAGGTGCTGGATTGCAACATCAGAGAACTGAAGCTGCTATTTAACCAGTATGGTTACAGGATGGGAGATGGCTTTACAAGATTCCCCATGAGGGTTGACAAAATATTTGTCTCAGGTTTGGTGCCTTTCATCTAGCTGGAGCAACTAAGCTTTCATGTGTTGGTAAGAGTTGCTCTCAGGTTGTTAGCTTTCACTTGGGTGATGGAGAGAGCCCTTGTGTAAAAAAAGGAGGGGATTTTGCTTTTGTGATAACTGGCTAACATTTATAATATGATTAAACCTAAAAGACTAGATTTACTACAGCTGAGTTGGCAGATCACTGTAAGGAACTGTTTTAAGTAACAAATTCAAAGCACCAGGTGCATCCATGCTGTCCCTGCCCTGTGCCGCAGAGGCAGGTAGAACTGGAAAGGAAGGAAAGGGCAGATGCTGTAAGCTGCACCCCAATGCATGCTCTGCCCCCAAACCTGCAGTGCCCCTGGGCATGGTGCCACTGTGCTTGCACCACTTCAGAGGGACTCTCAGACCCAAGTTTGCATCTTTTGCATTCTTTTGTCCCCTGTTTATCAGAGGAAAGATGAGAGTGGCAGGCTCTACGCTGTCGTTATTGGAACTATGCCAGGTTCAGAGTTCAATTCTCATCTTTTCTCTTTTTTCCCCCCAACATTTCTAGAATAGTTATCTCTGAAGGCCACGTATGGTCTCCATGGTTTGAGTCATAGGTCTCAGTAGTCAGGTTACTATTACACAGGTACAGACAATATCCTGTGTGCTAACTGCTAGTCTTGCCAGATGCAGGAGACACTGAAGACCATTTTTCATGATACAAGACATGCTTCAATTTATATTTTCTACTTAGTTAAATTAACATGCTTGGTGTTGATGGTTTTTACTGACTTCACAAGCAGGGAGAGATGTTGGTAGCCTCAGGGTAGTTCTAATTTCACACAAAGGGAGAGACTTTCACAGTACTCCCTGCCTCCCCGGAGCTCATCAGGAAAAGCATATCACCCTTCCCATGTATCCCATGTGCCTGGTCTTGCAGGCCCACATGGGACATGTAGCAGGCTGTCCACCACGGCCCTGCTGCTCTCACAGCAAGGCCAGCTGAAATACATCCATGGCTGAATGGATCAATGGACTTGTTACTTTAACATGAAGTCAACTTATGCCTAAGTCCACTAGGAACCAGTTAAAAGTTTTGTTCCTGGGAAGCCACATTCTTCTGCTGATTTTGGTATGTTGGACAGAGGCTGCATTCCCTTACACTGGAATTTCCTGTATTAGCACTGCACAGGAGTGGGTTTATTTTGTAGTCCTTGAGATTTCTGAGCTTCATGGATTTCACAGCCTTTATGCACCATGAAAAAAAGACCTGGTTTCTACTGAGGCATTGCAGAAAGGATGAGCATCTGCTGACTTGCTGCTCTTCTGAAAACTGACGCCCTCCAAGATCAGAGGTGAACCAGTCTGGGATCATTTCACTGAAGACTGAGGTATTAATGACATAGCTCGCATGTAGTTCACATATGCTTTTTGCACTAATTTTTAGAGTTAAAAGAAACATTTCCTTTTTCTGTTGTCAATTTAGACCCTAGTGTACTGCTGAGGGAGATCATGTTGCTTCTGTTTTTGCAGGAATATGGTGGTTACAATCTGTAAAATACTAAACTAGGCCAAGCCATGGGCATCCTGCTTCAACATCTCCCAGCCTAAACAAGCTTGTCATCTTCTGGGCTTGTGGGCTCAGTACCATAATGGAAATGTTATAGGTTCACTTTGTGATGAAAGCTTTTTAGAGAGGCCTATGGAATCTCTCTTTTCTCTAACTCATGTGACTCCAGCCCACCTGTGCTATTCCCACTTCTTTACTTAATCAAAATTGCATGTCATATATACAGCCCCCAAATTTACAGCTTCATCGAAATGGAGACAGGTTATGTAAGACTTTCTGCATTAAAATGTGTAATAAGTTACATTATATTGAGTTTTATGGAAGAGTGGAAAATATCTGTTTGGTTTTGGAAATACTTTATAGAGTTATTTAGATGCCAAGTTTTTCATTGTTCTACTAATGTCTTCCTGGTCTGCAAGGTTTTTAAAAGATATACCTAAGAAATTCCGCACTGTGGTGTTGTCAGGTCTCAGACTTTCACAGGAAATAAAGTAGCAGATGTGATTCCGTAGAACAGGTTTTCCAAAATTGCCCCAGCCCAACTCTTCACCCCTCTCCTTTACGCATTTCCCACCTTAAACTGCTCCTACTGAGTCAGTTTGCCAGGGACTCTGCATCACTGGTGAAGTGGACTGAAATGCTCAATTTTTCCAGTATTTGTACTTTATGATTAATCTACATTATTGGCTTAGGATTTTTTCAATCTAAGGATACTTTCTACCTTAATTGTAGGCTAACTAACGTTATGTGTTTTTGGAGAATTAATATTACGTAAACTCTAGGCCTACCTCAGCCATCTCCCTGTGGTACCTGCAGCCCAGAAAACTATTTGGTTTTTTCCTGCAATGTGACTCTTGTGCCTCCTAGCAGGCCAACATGAATTTTCAAAATTGTCACAGAACTCCACAAATAACCAGTCAACCTTCCCCCACTCAAACCTTCCCAACAGTGTCTTTTATATTCTTACATTCTTTTTTATTAAAATTATTAAATTTGTCTTGGTAATCAATATGTCCCAAACCTGTGGAGTGTCTTGGTGGGAAATTTCATTAGCATCTCCCTAAAGGGACACTGCTCTGCTCTTATGTCCCTGCTGCAGATCCCTGTGAAAGAGGATGCCAGAGCACTGACTGATCTCATCTCTGCCAAGCATTAATTTAATTTGCAAAGTGTTGTGGTTTTTTTTCTAAAGTGTGTGAACTTTCCTTACTCTGCGTTCTTGAAACATGAGTCAATGCTCTGTTTTCATCTGTGTGGCCTCTGTATGTAGCCTGCCTTTGCATAAAAGCCTTCAAAGCTGTGTGGCAAAGATTGTATGAAAAGAAAGAGCTGTTCAAGCAATGAAATTAAATTTTCTCTGGGTCCCACTGATCAGAAGTTTGTAGTGGTCCTTACCAGTGACACCCTTATTGGTGCTAATGGCCAAGCCACCACACTTGGGTGGCTGTGTCTAGAAGCTCTGTCTTGATCACTGAAAACTAACTGAAGGTAAAGCAGAGCAGTGTGAAACAGCTGAGCTGTGGTGCACTGTTCACTCCAGGTACAGAGCCAGGCCATGATCTGTGTGCTCAAGCAGGAGGCTGGTGAGATCCTGCCACGTAAATACAAACCATGGTAGTTTATAATTTTCATTGAATTCCTAGTTTTTCCCTATCCAAATTTCATTCTTATTATTTGTGTTTGAAACCATCTGGCCTTTAAATCAAGAGTTAATACTGCTCTGTGCATTATCCAGGCCAAGTCGGGGTTTGAAGTTCTTGTTTAAAATTCCTCGTGTTTTACAATTTCAGCTGAATAGTTTTAAGCATTTCTTGTTGTGAGCCATGGTGCTGTACAGTAGGCTGCACATCACTGAGAAGCTTCAGTCTAGAGGTAGCTGCACTTCAGTGCCAAGGGAAATAATAACTGGATGGAAGGAAAGCATCTGGGATTGATGTGGTTTAAAGGTGCTGTTCGTGCAAGCTATTATCAAAGAGGGAGTTAGGGATGAGATTCATTCTTAAAATGCAGGTGCTCTCATGCTTTCTCTGACAGATGTGTTCTAACAATGTTTTGAATTCTGTTTAAATTTTGAAAGAGCTAAACCTTCAGGCTCTTCTCTTCCTTTCTTAAATTCATTTCCCTGTTTAGATGAAAAAGAAATATTTTGCAACTTACTTTAAACTTTCTTCAAAAGAACTGCTGGAAAAGGAACATTTCATGTGAAGCACATAAGCTATAAATGAGTGTTAAGCACAGCAGCAGAAGTGGTTTTAAATGTGCTAATGGATAGACATTAGATTGTAGGACTTTACCTAAGAAAAACCTGAGCTATGGAGGGCCTGCCAGGTGAGGATAAAACCCCAATAAATGAGCCAAATGATAGAAAAGTATTACCAGAGTAAAGACTCGCACATGTGAAATAAATACTGAAATGGGGAAATAGCGCCAGCAAAGATACTGAAAGATGGAGAACATTTTGGTTAAGTGATGCAGGAGCATGTACATGCAGCCCATATTGAAAATGCAAGCTCTTAGGGAGAGATCTCGCTCTCTCTTTTGCTCTCTCCCTGCCTCATTTTGACATATTTTCCCCAGCTCATGGCGCTAAGGTTACAGAGTTTACAGCATTAATGGGCAAAGCTCCTTCCACCTAGATGTGCCATAGAGTTTTTCATAGTGCTCTGTTAGATGTTTTCAGGTGTGTACTTACCTCAAAATTTGCAACAATCTCTTTTCCTCAGATAATTTTTGATTAATTTTGCAGGTCTCCTGGCTGGTGGTTGGTTTCTCTGGCTGTGTGAAAGTAGCAAAGCAAGTGGATTGAGGTTTGCATGATTTGTGAATATGAAGGGGGAAAAAAGGGAACAGACTAAGAAAAAGAAAATACCCCACAGGAAAGAAATAATGGGCAATATATTTCCTTTTGAACTTTTTCAAATCAGCCTCTGGAAAAGGTGTCATAAAGCCCCCAGAAATGAGTAACAGCGCAGGGACAAAGAAAACTCTGTTACAGATGTCCCTGCAAGTCTATGAGCAAATTGTTTTTTTCTAAATAACTCCAGAACATTACATGGCCTTAACAAGTTTCCCAGGACAGGAACTCCTAGTTTATTACTTGCTCACATTGTCATCAGAAATTAATTTTGTCCCTGAAAGACAAATTGGCTGGTAGCTTATGAAGTTAAATGGAAAGAACAAGTGAGCATCTGTTTCTTCTGCATTTTGTCTCCTTGGTGTCTTACATATAAATGAATCAGAGTGTTCAAACTTAAATTAAGATCTTTGGCTAGATAAACAGTTAAAACTGGTTCCCATAGCTACCTCTCACACATAGCTGTGATTGCATTATAATCCCCTAGTAATCAGGTCTAAATGAAAGAAAGATGATAAGGGTGCTATTTTCAGTTTTCAGTACTGATTTTTATTAGCTCTCAATCAGATCAGGACTGCTTTGCCTTTCATCACATTGTGGCAGTGTTTGTAGAATCATTAGAGTAATAAAGTGTAAATCTTACCAAGGTGCATTTTTCTTGAGGTGTTTTATATAATGAAAACTCTGAAGATTACATTGGCAGGTACAGGAAAGATTTGTTTCTGCAACTAAAGTGAGGATACAATGTATGCTACATTCATTTATTCTTTACCCAAGCGAATATCTAATGAATTACCTTGCCGAGGTAAAACAAAAAATAAAAATATCCAAAGAATCAGCCTGTCTGAACATGGTCCTAATATACTGTATATTGCCAGTACTGAGTTTAGTAGTTTTTTTAATTTGCCTTATTATCTTGTATCATATCTCTCCCTGTGCATTACCATCCACAAATGAATTACAGGCAGAACCACAAGCACTGCTATTACCAGCCTGCTGTTTTTAGTAAACTAGTGCAGCCCAATAAAACATCATGTTGCAGCAATATATAAGTATTTATTGTAGACTAAATTTCAGCTAAACAAAAACACACAGGGAGGCCTGATCCTGCTTGTAGGAGAGGCAGTGGTACAGCTAAAGTTTGGCTCATACATCATCTCACCTGCACCCTTGATTTGCAGTATCCTTTGGGGTAAATTTTACTTAATGACTTTACTTTTAAACTGTTCCTGACTGCCAAATTTAGAAAAGACTTCATCCAACCTCCAGAGGTGTTCCTGGGTGTTTCCACAGGCAGAGCTATCCTTTAGCACAGAAATTGCCTTGTATGGTGTTGCAGGATTGTTCACAGAGTTTGCAGGTGTGCCCCACATTTGCAATTAACTCCCAGTTTAATACTGGAGTGATTTTACTTTCCCACAGACTTTTTTTTTTTCTTAATATCTGGTGAATATTACTGTAGCATAGCTATTAAAATGTCTCCCCATTTTAAATATTTGAATTTTATGTATCTGTATTTAAATGAGTAGTAAACTGTCCCAGTACTTCAATGTTAGATAGCCACAGTCATACACAGAACTGCAGGAGTATCAGGTAGCAACAGCAATCAGTCAGAAAGTTGAAAAAGGATATGCAAACAGCTTTCTGGTTTTCTGATTGATTTTAATGGGCCTGATGTAGGATCGATGCCTGATATTGACCTTAACATGTTTTACTTACTTTTCTATAAAAGGTGGATCTGTTCAGCCATCAAATAATTGTGTTCATATAGTTAGCAAAGTCTAATATAGCATCTGATGTTAGGACATAGAATATTTTAGGACAGGGACCATTTGAGGTATACAAATTTATATCTGAGATAATTAGGTACTGGTACTCACATCAAGCAAACAAAGAATAAATCAGTTCGTATGACGTTAGAGATAAGGAGACAAAATTTGTTTCAAATTTTAATCTATTAAGACTTCTAAGATTCAGAGAGGTTCTCAGTCCAAAATGATTAATTTCCGACTAATATTTTAAACTACAAAAAGCTCAAATTCCAGTGCTGTTTCAAGGAAAATAGGCAAAGAGAGCATTTTGGTCAGGAAGGTTGTATGTGTGTTTGTATGTTGACACACAAATGTAATACGTCTGGAAGATGTTGCTATGGCTAATGACACAAAAGAGAGTAAATTGTAGAGCCTGATTATCAACAGATAACAAGACATTCTGTATATAAATAAATGCTCAGCATCAAAATCCATTATTGGATTAGCTATATAATCATGTTTTAGGCTGTAAGTCTGTGCTGACAAATGAACACTTTTCATTTGGCTCAAGGTCCTCATCAGCAACGGAACTAATTTTACATTCTCACCCATTAAGTGAATAAGATGTGGAAAAAGCTGTCTGCTTTTTGAAGTGTAAATTTGCTGCTACAGGCTGTGCAGACCAAAGCTCTTTTGAAGCAGTGAAATGAGATCATCTCTAGGGACATGTGAACCTGACGAAGTTTAGGTCATTTCTGTGGAAGGTATGGCAGGGGGGGAGCCATTTGGATGTGGTTTCAGTAGTGACTTATATGGGGCAATTTGGAAGATGCTGAACTTTACAAGCTTTTTTGTTCAAATTAGTGAAAGGACTTGAACTAGGATGACAGATGCAGACTTTCAGCCCTCAGAAACAAACCTCCATAAACATCTGAACTGGGTAGTTAGCCAGCACAGTTTGGGAGTCCTAAACAGGCTTTGTGCTGAGCCTCTCCATGCAAGTCACTTTTAGGGGTTGGATGCTTCCCATGCTTTCCCCTACATACACACACCCACATACAAATGGAGATCCAGGACCTAAAGTGGACCATTTTCTTGACAAGGCACTAGAGGTGAAGGAACTAGACCATCACATCTCACTTCCCAGCCTGGGAAGTCCCCCAGGAGAGAGGAAGATCACAGCTCTGTACCTCATCTGGTTGACAGCCCCCTAAATTGCAGCATGGCCCCAGCTTTGCCCTCTGGAAGCCCCTGGCTGTGCCTGTGAAAGAGAGGCATGGTGGGCATGGAGGGCAGTGTGAACAGAATAGGAAGGGAGAGGACACCTCAGAGGGCTCAGGAAGGATCCCTGTGGTCAGCTACTGTATGGGGCAGGACTGCAGTAAGCCCTAGGGAGCAGTGTTGTGATGCACCACAGTTCCAGCAAGGGTGATGAAGATGTTGCTGACATCAGCTTAGAAGAAGAGTCTCATGAAAATCATTTAACTTTTTAGATTTCCAGACACACAAAGCAGTGTTTAACCACTGTTTAAGATCATGACAAAAATATCCCCAGGCTGTCTTGCGTGCCTAACCACAATGCTTTTCATTTGGAAACCAACAAAAAATTCAGATAGGTTTGATTGTTCATTTGTTGATTTGATTCCCCCTTCACTTTGTTTGCTCACTGTGGAACATGCTTGCATGGCTTAGGCTTTTGGTCTTCCTTGGAAACTGTGCAGTTTTTTCATATACCTGACTTCTTATAGCCCACCAGTGATCCATGGACCACATGCTAAGAAACACCGTGAGAATCCTGTACATTACTGTGCGGGTATAACGAAACTAAAGGAAATTACAGGAAACCCAGGCTGGCATATTTGCATGCGAAAATAAGCCTAACCCATGATATGCCTCTGTGTGAAATGGGCTAGTTAAATCTTAATTCAAGCACCTTGAGCATATGGTTTTGAAATTGTTTTTCTAAGAGTAATGGCTATCAAAGAGTAAAGATGTTTGTTGGGCGTTTGTATAAAGTGACAACTTTTTAAAAAATACCCTCTAGGCATACACTTACACTGCTTTCACCCTCGGTGTTTTTTGGCCAGATGTACTAATATTGTGAAGGAACATCTGACCAGCAGAACTGAACAGAAACTTGGGTGGGTAACGTCTGTGGAATCTTCACGTAAAAATTAAACTGAAATAAAGGCAGCTGAAAGCGAGGTTCTCACTCTCTTCCCTGAGCTGAGCTTTCCAGCTTTGCTGTTGATGGTGCTGTGCCCACCACCAGGCTTAATTGTCTACTTGCCTGGACACATGGGCAGGGGTTTTGGCCCTTGGAGCAGCCCCTCTGCAGTCAGCATCAATTATGCAGGACCTCCCCTTCCCTTTCCTCATCAAAATAAAGCTATAAATACTTCTCTACCTCACTGGCATGTTATGAAAGTTAATGAGTTGACGTCTGCAAAAGATTTTCAAAGTATAAAATGGTGTGGAAGTTCTGAGCACTGTGTTGTGAAGGTCTCCCTTTCCCCAGCTTAAGGCAGATTGAGTTAAAGTTAGCCAAAGGGGAAAAGAGAAACAAGAGAGACTTTATGAGTGTACCAGGGGAAAAGGAAATACTGGAGAGAAAATAGACCCATTAGCAAATGAGGAAGGAGATGAAGTTAATTATGATTTTAAAATGGATGAGCGTCAGAGCTGCTTTTTTTTTAAAAAAAAAAAATCAGTCCTGAACAAAAATAATAAGGACTGACAATTAGGAAGAAGTGGAGGCCTTGTGAAAACAGGGGTTTGATAAAAAGTGAGGGGGAAAGAACTTGTAAAACACGAATATGTGTAAATGAGCAAGTCTAGATGAAACTTATCTAAAGAACAATGAGAAGCCAATGGAGTTTTCCAAATATTTACCCATGGCAGATGAGGAAGAAGTTATATCAGAAAAAAAAAAGCAACAACAGCCACAAAAAAAGTTAATGATGTTTGGAAAAAAGATGCCAGTGATTATCTGCCAATAAATACTCGTCTGTACTAAAAGCAAGAAGTACAACTGGAGTGAGCAGGCAAGCAACATGTCTGTTGGGTTATGAAGCCAAGCATCACATTTTTTGGATTATGAAGCCATGCTAAACAAATGAGGTTTCATTATAGAGTTTCAAAATACACCAATGAGAAATCCAGTACATGCTGGGTCAGATCCAGAATTGCTATTCTGCCTCTTTACACCAGCAGATCTATTTGCAACATCTGAACTTGAGTAAATCATTTGACAGAAATACCTTGCAAACTTGTGTTTGAAAAAATAAATCCAAATGGGCTTTGATAGGAAGGGTGTCATTTGGGCTGAGAATGGCAGTATGAGGCCACATAGAAAGTGATCTGAAGACAAAAATTAAAATAGAGTCTGGTTGTAAATATGTTATGATTATTTCAGCATAAAGAATGATTAAGACATAATTATAAAAAGAAAAACAAGTTACTGTGTGAGCAGCAGAACTAGGACACCCTGGTTCCTGATGTGTTTAGATACTGTGGCTGGATTCTCAGGTGGCTGATAGGCTTCCTCTGGGACAGCCACTTTGAGGCAGGGGTGGGCTGGCACCTCAATGGGGGCAGTGGGAGGGGTGCACTTCATGGGATCTGTGATAGTCCTGTGTGTTTGAGCCCTACACAACCTCCAAATGCAACTGGGGTCAAATGGCCAACCTTTCCAAAAGTTCTGAGGAGGGAACTCAGAGACAGTCATTTGCCACAACCATTTATTGGGAACTCAGATTGTAAAATCTTGAAAGAGGTCAGATTCTGACTGAAAATTGGAATGTCACAAATGAACAAAATGCTCTGAATTTGGAGACCCTGCCCCTCTCCTTTATCTTGTTTCCAAAACACTGTGCCTACATGGATGTAGAACATAGAGCTAATAGCTGTAATGATCTTACTTTCATACCTACTTCTCAGCTATTATTTCAGAAGCTTCCCATCCTCCTCTGCCAAAAGGACAGCGCATTCTTCCAAGGAGCTATTTGTTCCCTTTTAGTGTAAACGGTTAAGGAAATAAGGAGTTTCTATATCAATTATTTTGAGATATATTATTCTTTAAAACCAGTCTCTGACTGTTGAACATGTACACCCAGCTATGATCAATAAAATTGCTTCTTGCAGAGAATGATGCATACAGAACTTCAGACAGGTTAAATTTGCCTGTTCTAGGGAGGGGATCAAAGCTCACTTGGAGTTAATGATATTCAACTTTCAGTATAAAGCTAGATCTGCAAACCTCCTGAATATCACGTCTATGTCTCTGTTGCTGCTCTGGGAACTGAAGTGAGGACAAGGGCACTATTTCTTGTCTGTAATTAAAAAGTATCACTGAGTTCCATGGGGCATCCAATAGCTTTTTATATGAGGACAGAAGGATGCAACTCTTTTTAAGAATAATGTTATGGTGATTCCTTTTCATGTCCAATTACTATTTTCTACTTTTTAATAGCAGAAATTTTAAAAGCTTCTAGCCTTATTAGATTTCACATTTAATAAGAAAATGTGTCCTACATGGTTTCACACCAGTAGAGAGGTCACAGCACACATGGACTGAGAAGAAATCCCCTCAACAGCAGGAACTATGTAAGTAACACCTCAAATATGGTTTTGAGAAAAGTGACTTAGCAGTTTTCAGAGCTGTAAAGCTGGCTCACAGATGCATGGAAGTCTATGTCGAAATATGCTTCCCTGTCTACTGTCAGGATTACAAAGCCCAAAATGGAAAATGTAAAAGGAATGGTGTGAAACCGGAGCCTGCATATGTTCTGTAAGAGCAGCAAGGCTCAGAGAGCCCAACTCCCACTTGTAAGCAGTCTTCTTCCCATGGCTCCAACACAAAGTTACATTTGGAGTGGCAATTTTATAGTGGGGAGAATTAGGGTGCCTAGAGACCCCTCTTCCTCCTCCTCCTCTTCCACATCCTCCTTGGCCTCCTCTCCTTTGGGTCACATATCTGGGGAGCACCTATGGCCCTTCATCTGCTGCTGGGTAATGTTGAGCATGAGGATGTGGATTGACACACACTTCCTTCTGTGTTCCTTAAGGTCCTGGTTCCCCCTTCTCATGCTTTCCCTTGCAGATTTCTTTATTTCTTAGTAGTGCAATGTTGTATATTGTGCATTTGCTGGGAGCCTAAAAAAGCAAGACAGATTTTATCATTTGGGCTGTAGACATCTAATGCCCATTATAGGCTGACTAAATTTAGTAGAGTGGCAATTCACCAGACTACTAAATTTAGTTAGGGCATCAGATCATATCATTTTACTTAGCTTAATATTGTATATCATAAGATAGGGCCTATAAGATAGGGCCTATCAAACAGTATGGCTCCAGCTTCCCCAGCTGCAGATTATATGATCACTATAGCTTTTCAAAACATTCATGCTAACTTTTTTAAAGTCTTGACATTTTTGAGTTTGTATATTTTGTTACACGTTTATAAATATGGTCAAAAGTAATTTGGTTTTCACAGTAAAAATCACTGTTTAAAAAAAAAGATGCTGCTGTTTTCATTTTAAGCAAAACCCTTACTTTTCTTGGTTAACTTCAGTTAGAATAGGAGGAGTTTTATCATCAAAGCTAGGTAGAGAAGGTGTAGTCCCATTTGGAGAGAAATTTTGCACAATGTTTTTCATTGCCTTCATGTATTTCTCGTTGCTATTAAATTTCAGTTCTGTTCTAGATAGAAAAGAAGAAAAGCTTTATGAGAATCCAGACAACCTAGCCTGTGACAGCAAGAAGGAGTTCTCAGGGCTGAAAATTCAAACTTGTCTTGTGTGGAGTAAATGGGAAAGAGATCCCATGCACAACAGCTGGAGTTATGGCAACGGGATCAAATATGACTAACAGAATGGCACTTAGAAACTCATCAGCCCTGCTATAATTCTTATGTATAATATGGAAAGAAAATTGCAGTAGCAATATTCTGGGAGTCTGTGGACTTAATATATGGAAAGAAAATTGCAGTTGCAATATTCTGGGAGTTTGTGGACTTAATCTTTTTTGGGAGGCCTTGAAAGGGAGCCAGTGTCTCTCCATCCTGAGTCAGTCATTTCCTATCCAAGTAAACTGAACTGAGATCATCTAGATTCTGGTCTTCGTTTCTAATGAGCTTTCACAGTAAAACAGGAAATAATAATCTTGAAAGGGGAAAAAATGGTCAAAAATCACTCAGAGAACATTTAAAGGTTTGTTCTGAACAAGCAGGGCTAAGAAAAAGGCCTGAGAAAAGTGTGTCCTGGGATCACTCACAGTTAAAGCACTGATTAATTAAGCAGAGGGTCATTCTTCAGAAAGACTCAAGGGCAGTTTTGGCCCTGCGGCTGTAATTTGGACACTTCTGGAGTTCTAGATACACTGAGCTATTCTGTGCGGGGGCTGTGAATATGTGCATTCTTCTGGCTGAACAATGGCATCTTTATTCAAATGGGAGCCACTAAGTAAGTGGCTGTCTCCTAATATGGGTGGTATTTCTTCCTGCTCTGCCTCAATCTCTGCTGCTTTCCCGTGGCCTTATCAGTGCTTTGTAGCACAACTTACAAAATGAAATCTATTCATAATGCTAAAACCCTCCCCCTTTATAGACACAGGAAAAAAACGCCAAACGCTTACATATCCTCCAATTCTATGGCAGGGTGTTTACTTTCTTAAATGCAATTCTGCTTATCTGACGCTGGTTTGGAAATTAATAAAATGGTGCCTGGCTTTTATTGTTTTGACTATGGGAAGGAAATTAATCCACAACTATTACAAGTGTTTGATCCAAATAAGCAGAGATAAAACTACAGTTTCAAGAGACGTTGTTCCCTGTTTGTCAGGTATCCCAGTGCTCCTGACATGTCTGATTTATTCCTCCCTTGTTTAGCAGCAACACTGTCCAGGTAGTTAATGCCCATTCATCTTGCTTTGTGTAGGTATTTCTTCAGGGTGGCTTTATTTATTATGCCTTAACTACTGTTCCTTCTTACTCACTAGGTTTAGCTCTGCCAGAGGTTAGAAGAGAGGTTGTTTGTCTGAAGAGACAAGGGTGTGGTGAAAATACCCTGTGCCAGTCAAGTAAACCAAAACACTACCTGAATTAATAAGCAGGCTGGAAAATAAAATTTAACTGACAGAAGATCTGGACCCCACCTGTGCTGAGAGACAGAGAGAAAAAGATTCACAGGAATTGCCATGTACAGTTGGAGGTAGGTCTGGAGAGGGGGACTGTGTCCCTCAAATCATCTCAGCAGTTCACAGCAGAGGAGCAGGATTTATAGCATTATTGCTTGGGGAAAGCTAATGTCAGTGTTTATGCAATATTAGTTGGTATTGTTAATAGTTAATTTGGTGACAGCAGGCTTGCTGTGAAACTGTACTGCAGAAATCTGTGACTTCCCTTATCATGTGAACTGAGCTGTGGAACCACTCACAGACCAGACCTCTCCCAAAGCTCACTGAAACTAACCAATGGCTGCTGGAGTCACAGGGCTCGGGGTGGTGGGGCAGACAAGTTACTTGTTTCTACCAAAAAGCAGAGCCCAGGCATCTTTAGCTGCATGTGCCTCCAGAAATTGTGCTTCCTGAAGTACTTCTGAACATCCTAGACCTGTATAACCAGCAAAAGTCACCATACAGAGTGCTGGTTTGGTATTTCATACAATTGCAATGTAATATAAAATACACCATCCCTAGAGTGGAGACCATCCTTGTCTTTCTCTGTAAGAGTCCACCTGTGTGAGTGGGCAGCCACTATCCCTCTTCTCAGAGGCTTTTGCTCCACTCCACCATCCCATGAGTGCTAGGCAGAACAGTACCCCTCTTGATGGTGCCAGGGCAGCCTGGCAGCTGTGGCCCTTGGTGGAGGCATGACTCCTCAGAAACCACATGGCTACCATCTGAAGCTCCACTGAAACACCTGGCAGTCTTTGGGATGGGGACAAAAAGGGAGAGAAAATGACTGCCGTCGTTCCTACATTCTGGCTGTTAGGTCTGCCTGACCTGCTAAGCAGTGCGTACCGTGGGAGAGGGCACTGAGTGGATGTGTCTCCCCATGCCTGCGTGGGGAAGGAAGCCATGAGCAGAGCCTTGAAGGAGTCCAGAGAACAGAAGTTTTGCATTAGCCATGAGCCAGAGGCAGTTACTCATATTTAAACAGTACTGGCCTCAGGGGAAATTCAGATGCAGACCTGAAATACATGGCTTGGCAAAAGACTTTTGTTACTGTCACATGTCTGACCTCTGAAAAATAATATTAATTCAAAAGTTAAATGTGTTCAACTGACATTGATAGAGTATTTGTGTTAAGGAGGAGATTTTTCAAAGGCATAAAATCAACTTAGTGATTGCTTCCTTGACGTCCTACAGGAGGCCTGAGTGCACCACGTTTGGGGGACTTTCAGCTGCCACGAGGTACTCATTGCACCGAGGGGTGGGGTTGTGGGCTCCCACTAAAAAGGCTGTGTTTCCAAAGGTGGTTCTGAAGATTCATGATCTTTCTGGACACCTGAAATACAATTATTCAGGATATTATTCTTCCTTGCTTAGTTTCCCAGCAGGCAGTTAGACTGAGCAACCACAAACATAGATCTTGTAACCAACTTTGATGTGAGAGAGCAGCATTGCCATAATTTTGGAGATATCTCTTTCTTTTCGGAACTATATTGGCAGCCCACGATACCAGAATGTCAAAATGACATTCACTCTATATTACACAGAGTGTATAAAAGTTTGTGTTTACATTTTGTCTCCTTTGCCCTTTTCAATTTTGCTTTATTTTCTTATAGTTTTGTAACTTAAGCCGTATGTATTTGGAGATGTTTTTTTCCTTTCCTCATCTGGCTTTATGGCTTGTTCTGGCTGAGGTGTCCTTACATGATTTGATTTTACAAGAAATATAGGTTAACACATATGTATGTAATTGTTCCACAGTGAACCAATCTGTCTGGAGCACTGGCGGAAAATATATATTAAAGTTTACTTTCATGCTATTTACAGACTATATTGCTGGCTCTACAAATGATGCAAAATATTAGGAACTGCAACAATAAGGCTTGGGCTAGTTAGCAGGGAGCATAAATGTTTGGTGGAGCCTAACACTCCTCAGAGTAATATTTTCTTCAGAAATAGAATGTACTGTAACCAGGGGAGATAAGCATGAGTACGCAAAACTGACTATGCTTAGAGCCAACATGCAACAGCAGCTACAAATCACACACTGCTGAGTGACACCTAAAAAATTGAAGCCTGATTCTTCTATCAGGAAGAGCCCTTCCTGCTCTAAGTAGGGTGTGAGGGAGGAGCAGGTCATGGGGACTGCCAAAGTGTGCCAAAATGCATCTGTGCCAACAGCACAGAGCAGCTGTGACACTAGCTAGGAGGGGAGGCCAGACTGTGCTCAGCCTCTGGACACCTGCCACTTGGTCCTTGTGCTGGTGGCAAGTGGCCCTCTGATAATGGAGTGTTTAAGGAAGTGTCACAGAGCCAAGTGGATTGAGAACAGGGAATCATCCTGGAGGAGCTCGGTAGCCTTTTCCACACAAAGAAATGTGGGAGGACTTTGGTATTTCCAAGCAGGAGAGCAGTGATGAAAACAGCCAAGAATTGTTGCTGAGGTAGAGAAGCAAACCTTGTTTAACAGAGGGTGCACTGCAGTGGTATCAGCAATGTGGAGTTAGTGCTCCAAGTGCCGCATACTAGGACTTATTTAAAGAGGCTATTGTAAAAGTCTTCGAGCCAGTTAATTACCAGTTTTTGTTATGTCAGGAACTCCTTGAGTTAAAGCAGAAAGGAACTATTCATGAATATGTTCCAGTTCTGTAGTTTAATGGGACAAATTAAAAAAAAAAAAAGAAAGAATGAGAGAATGAAACTGATAAAATGATTTAGTTCATGGAACGATTGAAAACCCTTACAAAAAAAGCTGAAATTACATATTGTGCCCCATCTACTCTTGCATAAGCCATTGAAATTGCTGGAGACTTAGCTGGACTAATCGTCCATTGCAGCTATGCATGAGCCTTAGGGAGTGCACAGGGTGCATACAGGCCAAAGCACCAGCCTATGAAAGAGAGAGAAATTATCCAACAGCATTTTTAAAAATGTAGATGTCCAGGTATGAAAAGCCAAGAGGCTTGGCTTGCATTTAAAAAGTATTAAGAGCTAGTGAGGAATTTAATTTAATTTATTAAATTAAATAAAGTGGACTTGAAGAGGTGTGAAAAAAGGACTGAAGTTGGCCAGGTCGGATGGCTCTTTGAGCAACCTGCTCTCATGGAAGGTGTCCCCGCCCCTTGCAGAGAGGTTTGAACTAGATAATGTTTAAGGTCCCCTCCAACCCAAATCATTCTGTGCTTTCTGTCTATGAATGCATTCTAGCATTGATGCTAGGCAAAAGAAAACTTAAAATGGAAAACAAAAATATATGGATGACATTAATGTAGACTCACTCCTTTCCTGCTTACATGAGTTTTTCCCTCTGCACCTCCCCGTTTGCTGTGAAGTTACTCATGGATCATGGCTATTGCAAGCAGATTCAGGCCTAGAAGTTCCATCTGATCAGAACAAAAGTAATACTGCATGCTGCATATTGAATAGAACTGCAGATATTGGAATGAGTGCCCATTTAGTGCCTGTCTCATACTATCAGTGTTCTTCAGACATCTACTTTGCTCCTTCAGAATACCCTGAAAATCAGCAACACGTCTACTGAACTGAGTTTTAAAAGCAATTCAGAAACAGGAACAGATCATAGTTTTTGGCTCTGCTGGCTGGAAGAATGCTGTTGCTGACGGGGTGCTTTCTGCATGTGTCTGAGTATGTCCAAAATGACCTGACACATGTATATGTGTCCTGGTTTCTTTTGTTGCAAAGAGAGTTTGTTAGGAATTCAGCCTACCTCTTGAAAGAAGAAGTGAGTCCAGCATACCAGAATACCCATCTTCCTAATTCTTACCATTCCACAACTGAGACTCCAGACCTGCTCATATATTATGAAGCATCTTGGAGGAAGCTTTTATGATTTTGTGCCTATAAATGCAATAATCTCTCAGGATATGGAGACAGTGCAGAGGATATTGAACACAATTTGTTATATATTTTCTCTTTGTATTACTTGTATCTTTTCATCCATGGTCCGTGCTTGGCTTTTCAGAAGTCCCCAAGTCCTACACCAAACACTTTAGGTAACGATACTACTGTAATGTAGGGCTGACCACACTGTAGAGGTTATCAGCCTTTCAGTGGTGCTCTCTTCCCAGGGCTGATTTCCCATTCGGCATGCTGCTCCTCACTTCTCCCTGCTCCTGCTCCCCTCCCCTGCCCAAGGGCTTTGCTCTGAGTGTAAGAGCCCCTCTGATGCGTGCTGAACTTCCAGGGTTTAAGACATGAGGCTTTTGCTGTGTTGTTCTTTAAAGTGCTAATTTGGTTTTACTAATATATTTTCAATGTTTGGGATTAGCGGAGTTTGTAAGAACACATCAGACCTGTCAGGTTTACAAGTCCACTTGCCACCTCCACTGCCTTACATTTATTTTTAAATAGCTAATTAGGAGATAATGCCAGTGGAACGAAATACTGTCACAAGGTAATGATCTCACACCACCATAGAAATGGTAACTGGAAATGTTTATTTTCAAAGGGAAGAAACACTGATCATGTGCCTAATCCTATATTCTTAAACAAGTAAAATTCCTGTAGAGCCTGAGGTGACAACATCCTATTACTGCTGGTAGTATTTCTGGATACCAAATGGCCGTAAGTGATGCAGTAATTTTCTCCAAATGATACTGGTGCAGTATTGGAACAGATGTTTCCTTTACCTTTATTAGCCTGTTGTATCTTCTAACTTGGAGGACAAATTTTGCATGTGCTTCATTGCACCAGCTGAGGTGATTTTTTTAAAAAAGATGTGCTTTAGGAAGCAGTGAGCTGTGGTTTGGATGAAGTTATGCTTATTTTCAACTTACTGACAATTCATAATGGTGATACACAAGTCTCAGTTGCTACTGCAGGCTCCTTTTGGTACACTAAGGATCCTCTCTGTTTACAAAGTCAAACATGGCCTTCTCTCTGTCCTTCTGGAATTTTTGAAACAAGGTTTGTCTTAAGTTCACCTTTCAGGAGCGAACCACCTTACCTTTGCGGTGGGCTGAGGGACTACTCACATGTTACAGGTACAAGTGCATTAGCTCTTCTGGCCTAACTGCTCCTGTTCCCCAGTAATAGAATTGAGACAATGTGGGGCAGCTTTACCTCTCACTCAGGCTCATCCTTGTGTTTGTATTCCCACCAGCAGTGCTGCTGGGGGTTACGCTGTGCAAATTCTTCCCCAGATCACCTGCCAGGGAGCCTCTCTCTGCTACGAGGCAACAGTAACGGGATGGCTACATTCACCTTTAGTGTCTCCCCTCAGGGAAGCCTTCTTTCTACTGCAGCTCTGGACTCACTTTAGATGCAGGGCTGTCTTACAGACAGGTGAATACTGCAGTGGAAATTGGAGGCAGCTACAGAACTGCTTTCAGAGAAAAGTCTGACAATGAAAGCATTGAGGTTTATCCTGGTCAGAATTAACTTGCACGAGTTGTCAGTGCTTCTCCATGGAAGGTGGCCATTGGTTTTCAGAAATTACTGCTGTTTTCACTATTAATAAAGCCTCATCTTTCCATTGGATCATCTCTAACCTGCTGTAATTGTTCTGATTTTTATTTTTTACCTTGTTCACCAGTTCATGTCTAAATACAAGAAGATGTTTATATTGCATACATTCAGCTTTAATTGGCCCTTAAAAGAAGGTGTTGATTAGAATCTTCTCAACATCAACAGCTCGCTCGCACAACATTCTCTAATTACTGTTTATTAATTTAGTTCAAGTGGCATAGTTGAAAGCCCTGCTCAGATGGGAGAAGTAAATTGTCACTGGTATTGAATATGTAAATTATGTGCCATGTAAGTTTCCATGAAGAATGTTTAAAGTTAAATGTTACCCACATAAAGCCTTCCAGTTTCATCTAAGCCAGCCATATGACAGCTTTGCAAAAAGTGTCATGAAAATTTACCAACCCTGACAAAAAAAATACTTGCCTATCCTTTACTTTTTTTCTATTAACATAATCATGATGATAATAATAATTTATTTGCCCGTCAAAAAAAAAAGTAATCATTCATTCTGGCTGGCTGGAGATTTGCAAAGCTGCCAATTGAATCTGAATTACATGTTGCTACAGTATAGACATTCAGCAGCCTGGATTTCTTGCCCTAGTGCAGTAACCCTCCCTTCTCTTTAATTAGCTTATAAAGTCAGAATTCCTTTAACAAAGTACTCATTAAACATTGCCTTGTTACATTACTTTAAAATGCAATTAAAAGTTTTAAGAGTGTCATGGAGTTTGTTTGCCATTGTCAGCATCCATGTCACTCACTATCGGTTTCCACCCACTCACACAGATCAGAGGCCTCCTATTAAATATAGATGGCACTTCATAGCATTTCTATATAGACTAGGCATAAAAAATATCCTGATGAGGATGACCTGACTGCACCTTATATTTCTGGGAATAAGAGTCGAATGGAGGGGAGGGCATTCTAGAGGAAGGAGGAGCTCAGAGTATTCATTGTCCTTCCACCTCTGCAAGTTCTCTCTCTGTGGCCTTTTGCGTGGGAGTAGCTGCACATTGCTGGTAAGTGTGCTGCTTCCAAGTTTTCCCAGACAAAGCTGCATGGGAATACCGCATAGTTATTCTATTATGCATCTGAAATAAGAGAGACCAGACATCGCGCTAAAAGAGAATGAAAAATATCCAATGCCTGAATGCTGCCTGGGCCTTCACCCAGTCCTCACACTCTCGCTGGCTGCTGTTATCATGAATGGCACTAATCAGTTCCAGGAAATCTCTACAACAAGCATTATGTCACATATGGTTACATCATTCCCTCTAACCTCTAGGGCTTCCTGTTGACATCTTTGGAGCTCTTCTACTACCAAATGGTATTAGAAGAAATGCCAAGCTGTATTTTTATCCATTTCTGTCTGCCAAGAGGACTTCAAATGTTTCCCTTTTGCAGGTTTCACCTGCTGGGTCTTATCTTTGCTCCTTAAAATGAGCAAACCTTAGTGGGCCTGCTCAGGGTCTCTCCAGATGTTTGCACGAAGGGTGGTAAGTGCATGTGAGGGGTTATTGAGACAGAAGAGGCTAATGCCTCTGCAATATGTATTTATTCTTAAAGTCTACCAAATTGCTAATCCAGCCTGTCAGTTGTGTAACCTCTGTTAGAAATTCCACCCCAGGAAGCTGCTTCTCTGTTTCATTCTTGATTCTTTCCTAGTAGATGCTGCTTCTCAGTGTGGGCTATGTTTCACCCTCTTACTGATTTCAAGCATTCTGCTGCTTGGCATTCCCCTTTCTCCTTGCAGGGCCATCTCCAAAGGTAGAAGCCATTTCTCTCTTGGAACAGACAGTGACACCCCATCAGCTTCTCCTTGTAACCCCCACTTATCCAACGGCTTAGCTGAAAAAAGCAGGGCTCAAAGTCTTTCCACATCTAATGTGCAAGATTTTTCCTTCTCTAAAACCTCTATGCTCCTTGGTTTGAGTCTTTTTTATTTTTATTGTTGGTCTGGTTTATACCTTCCTTTCATTCTAAGAGTTTTATTTTTGTGGCTTTTTCTGTGTTTGTTCGCTGCTGCAGTAGGTGTCAACAACATGATTAAATTCCAGCTCTGACTGTTGCAACATAAGCGCTCTGCCTTCATTATCCGCAGTGCCTAAAACTATTTGATCTCTAATAAGTTCACCTGCAAGTGTGCCTCATTTGCATGATGAGGCTAACTGGTGCAGCCTGGGTGCATATTGGTCTGTGATTTCAGTTTCTCTTCGATCAGATGCATCAAACAGAAGGAACTATTAGAATTGCCAGCAACTGTATTTTTTTGTGTTAATCATGCCAGAATGCTAGGAGTCCCAGGCAGCCTTACCAGGCTGGAGAAATCCAATGATAAAAGGCATGGGAGTGCTTCTGATGTCAGATCACATACAGAACAGGGCTGTGCTGCGGATAGTTGGTCTGGTTTGATGGCACGCAGTGTCAAGATCACACCCAGCACCTGAGCAGGTTATTCAGGAGCCTCCTCTGGTGAGCAGCACATCCCATTGCTCCAAGCCCTTAAGGGAGCTGTGCCACCCAGCAAGGACCTCTCCCCTGGCCCATCAGGCTCACAGCTGGAGGTGTCCTTCAGCCTCTCTGAGGGTCTCTGCCTGACTGTACCCAGCTCACATTAATCCTCGGTGGTCCTGCTCTTAGACCGAGTTGACATTTATTTGGCAGTAATACCAAGACTTTTAATGCTCAAAGTGCAAAGGAAGAGAAAATATATTTTCTTATACCAAGCTTTTAGGAACCTGAACCTTTCTTTGAGTCTGAAACAGAAGCAGCTGACTTCAAAGCTAAATGGAAGAAGAGAACAGCAGCTCAGTGATTGTGAGATTCGTAGCAATAGCGCTGACAATGTGTCAAGTTCTAGATCAAGCTCAGGATAGGCATGTGTGTTTTACTGCATTCAGCATGACTTAAAGAAATGTGATTTGCCCCACTGCAGCATCCCTTACTTCTCTAATTTCAGAATTCACCTTCCTACATGGAGTTTTCATTTCAGACAACTTTTAATTGAGCTGAATGATCTTTGAGAACATCAAAATGTCTCTCATTGATCCAAACAGGTCCTAGACTGAGTTCACATTTCACACACAAAACCAACTGTTTTCTTTTGCTCTTGGGCTCACACAGAAAATAAAAAACTAAACCAAGCAGAACTAAACAAAAGAATTCTGAGGAGCTCATCAGCAGTATTTGCTTTGTACAGAACAGTAATTTTTCCCTAGCACATACTTCCAAGAATTTTAAAAAATGTCATTCATACATCATCTGCCCCAACAGACAATAGTTGTTCCAGAGAAGCTGTTGCTCTCTATTAGGTCAATGATCAGTGAACTAAACATTTTCTACTTAGGCCTTCATATGATAAAAGCCTAAGAGCTTTGAAGGAGCCATTACAGACTATTGCCTAGAAGAAATATCCATTTGAAAATTCAGCAATTATGTACTTCTATAATAGCGTGTAAAAGGAGCTCTGGACCCATTATGGGTTATTGAGTAAATAATGTATTTTTAAAAGTGTCTAAGTAATTTATATGATAGCCTGTATTGGCAGCAAAGAGTGATTGTAGACTAAACATTCTGTCTTTCTTTCTTTTTAAAAATCTCATTTAAATCCCTAAATAGCAATTAAAGAAAGAAATCCCTGATGCAGTTTCAGTATTTCTATAGCAGTCGATAGCTAATGGCTCTGACTTTGCTGCACTGAGGCTGCCATTTTGTGCTGAGACAGTTTTCTCTGGTCTGACTTACCTTTTTTGTCTTCATTGGATAAGACAGGAGGCTTCATTATCAAATATAATATAGAAGTGTCCAGAGGCCTCCTGGAGGTCAGATTCACAGTCATCAGACCTACCCATAATCAGGAACAGCCACTAGCCAGAAGAGCCACGAGCCCAGAGAGAGAAGACAGAAAGCTGTCAGTCCCTATTTTGGGGAGAAAATGAGTCTTGCAGAGAGGAAATATGTTGTCTGAGATCATGCAGGGAACAAAGAACCTTTGCATTCCAAGTCCAAGTTTAGTTTCCCCGCTTTATATGTGGGCCTTCCATGGAGAGGCACAGGCTGAGCTTCTCGTTGCTGTGCATCCTGAGTGCTAATGCAAACTGCTCCTCTAGCAAGTGACCTCAACAGTCTTGCTTCAGACCACCGCACTCAGCCCTTTCAGGCACAGATCCTGGTCTAAGAAGATAGGAAAATACTGCAGTTCAAAACATTTACATTGCAGCAACAATGTGCTATGAAATGTGCAGGAAAACAAACTTGTTTTCCTCTCGTAAGTGTGGAGTAAGTTTCCTTAATCCTCCAATTTATTTATCATACTGCTTCCTGCCATACCAGGGCTAGTCACCTCTTTAATAATTTTCTGACAAAAATTGAAAGAATAAGTTGAAACAGTTGGTTTTTTAAGAAACACTGGTGCTTGAGCTGCTCTGAATTTCGGACATTATCTTGAGATCCCCAAATACCTGTTAGACCAAGCAGCCTTCAGTGCCCCAGGGACAGTCCTGGACTTCTATACTACCTGTACATTAAAATACTGCAATGGGCCTGACTTGAGGCAACAAAAGTAAAACAATTTTTTGCCTATGGTGATGCTCTTTTGGATGGTACTTTATCCAGCATAAATTTGAGACAAAGTCACTTAATTTGGTGTTCTGGAACCTGTAGGTTTAGACCTGTGTTGTAACTTGTTTTGTCCATTAAACAGCCAGCAGGAAGAAAGCATGACTGCCAGGAGTTCTGATGTCCCTCTTTAGAGTCTGTGTACTGCCTGCTCCTTCATATGTGTGTTCAGAGCATATTGTGTGCTTCCCACAGCTAGCTATGCTCTTCAGTCATACCTCAAGAACATCACCTTTAGACCTGAATTTGAATATATCTGTTTAATTTCTTATTGTTTAAGAAAAGTAGTTCTGATGCAATGAATAAAAGTGGTGTTTTAGCTGCCTTCTGGGAGATGTCAAGAGATAGGTCTCTGTAGCGAGGCTGCCGGCATGTGAGAGTTTGTTTTTCTTGTGTCTGGAAACACAAAGAAGAAAAGAAATGCAAGGGTACCAATGAGCACATAGTTCAGAAGACAAAAAAGAAAGGGAGGGACTTAATGGAGACATGGTAAGGTAGTAGGGAGAAAGGTGAAGTAAAAAATGGTGAAGGACTGGTAACAAAGAAATAAATGAAGAAATAAGGTGAAAGGCATAAATACGTTTAAGTTGTATTTGAGCAAAACATCTAACGCCTGAAAAAGCAATTGGTCTCTCTCACAGTTAGACTGTATTTGTCACTTAGGAAAGGAGAGTCATCTTTTGGGATAATTGACTGGAGTGATGATGAAGTACCTATCACTGGAGCATTTCTATGGCAGAGTAGTCAAAAATCTGGGGAATGCTGCCAGGTATTGGATAAACCCTTCCAGTTCTATTTTCTATGACCTCAGCATCCTGTAATGTATCAGTGGGAGCAGTACCTCAATTGTGTGATCATGGAAAACCTGTTTCTGACCTGGTCACTGCCTCACTGAAATCCTCTACGATCTCTAACAGTAAACAAGGCACGTATTTGCAAATGAAGTCTATGAGGAAGAATCATATAGAGGGGGAAAAAAGGAACCAGTTGATCTGCAGATAACATTTTCTTCTGACCTATGGACCCAATGCCACAACCCTTGCAATTTCCTCCTCATACTGAACAGCCCCACTCTGCAACAAATACCTAGTTTGGCTTAGCTACAAACCCAAAACTTGAGTCAAAAGATCTCGGGGTTTTTCTTCCAAGAACAGTGTTATTAATTGATCTACTGTGCTTCAACTCTAAATAATTCTGTTCTCCCATTCAAGGAAACTTCTTCCTAATTTCAACCAAATTCACACTTATGAAGTGATCTGGGATTATTCTAGACTGGTGGTTATTTCTATGGAAGCCACCAGTTACCATCACACTATAAAACAAAGTGCAAAACAGGCTTTTAAAAGTAAAGTCTGGAGAAGCATCACACTGAGGTGAAACAAACTCATTCTCCCATCATGTGAAGTTTCTCAGGGCTTGCCAACAGGACCTAGCAAAGCCGAGTATGCTAATATCAGTGGTCCTCCCTCGGAGGCAGGAGACTTGGATTGTTGCAGTACGTATATACATATACAGTATAAGAAGGCACAGGCCTTTAAAGTGACCACTCCTTCCCCATGCAAATCTGCCCTGTGTTCTTTTTTTTTACAGTGTGGGCCACTGAGTACAGTGCTGGTAACTGGAGAAAACTGCTTTTTTTTTTTCCTTACAGTACTTTAAAGACATTAGATTCATTATTTGAGGGTGTGTATGCGATTCTGGAAGTAGAATTTATGTCTGCTATGCTGTGAGATCTTTGGTATGATATTGACTCACTCATTGGCACCTGAGAAAGGTTTGGGGAATTCAGCAAGTTTTCAACAATCCAGTTTGAGAGATTAAACAGAATTATAGCTTTGCTCAGGTTTGTCCTAATTTTATTAGATTTTCACCATTTCTAGTTGCATAAACATATGCAGCCAAGTATGCAGGTGGGGACTAGGATGATGTACAAGGACATTCAGGCTCCATAGGCAGCTAATTGGTGGACTAAGTAATAGGGCACGTGGAAAGACTGGTATTTTTTTCAGAACATTCCGGCATAAAATCCTGTCCCCATTTAAACTGAGGCAATCAAGAGAGGAAAGTTTTTAGCTGTAGATTCTGTTGGAACTGGAGAAAGAGATAAGAGGAACCATCTGATGCAGAAAATATCCAGGATGAAGCTGGTTGTTTTGGGCAAGATTCATTACTTATTTGTCTTGAACACAGGAAAAAGAATGTTTCAAGACCATAGAACTAGCCTGATAAATATGGTGATATCAGAAGGTTTTTAATCAGGGCTAAACACAAGACAAGGAATGGTTAACAATTTCAGATAATAGCAGGGCAAATGAGGAGTCATTTTGTGTGAACATTGTAATTATTAGCAAATGCCAAGCTGCAATGTGTTCAGCAGTATTTTATATTTTGTTTTAGAAAATAAATCTGTTTTTTCTATGGATAGGAGAGCTCTTGGGCCCCAAGTTAAAGTATGCTATGGTGAAGTGACACCAGCTGAGGTACTGGCCTAGCTGTTTATGCGGGTACTTTCATATGAAATAATATTGCTGTCCATATTTTTTAAGGGAATGCTGCTGCTGACTTATTTTCTACAATCAAAACAGAAAGAGAGGTAGGAGGGAAAAGTCTACACTCAGGCTTTTGCTCTGCAGTGTTCTTTATCTCTGATATGGCATCTGCACTATGAAATTCACCTTGAGTGAATGGACACTCAGATGTCTTCATTTCCAGCAGAGAGGATACAACTCTCAGGCTGAATTGGGCTGTTCAGAGAGGTTTACTAAAATCTCCATGGGTTACAGACACGAGACTTTTCTCTCACACTGATCCGGACTGAGCACTTGGTGGATAAGTAAAATTTTACTCTTTTTTCTTTTGAAAAGTAGAATAAACCAAAGAAGTTGGCCACATATCTGGACCCGGACTTCCTATCAAAGGTTTGCAAAGTCCTCTAAAAAGTCAAAATATTTAGTAAACAGATCATGAAATATTTTCTAGCCAAAAAAACCCCAAAAAACACAAAAAAACCCCAAGAGGGATTAAATAATGTTGGGATGTAGTTTTCTGTTAATGACTTTATTTTCTTCTTCTTCCTGTTTAGGCAGTAACACGCAAACTCTGACCACATCACCGGTGTGAAATTGCTGATTAACCTTTTGACTCTGACAATTGGGACTTCTCTCAACACCAACTGGTAATGCAAAAGACCATTAGTAGTTAATATTGGGACATCCCAGCTCCAGATGTCAAAAGGTTAATGAAAAATCAAGTATCTTGCTTTTACTGGGGAACTTGGAAACCTTCCCCCCAAAACAGTTCCTTTTTTCTGATAAATAAGCCATATTGCTTGAGCTGAGAAAGACGGGTGTTTTGCTGATGTGTACAGCTGTTAATTGAAAAAGATTTGGGTATGCTTGTTCTTCTGGATGTAGATAAAAGAGAGATTTGTTGGCGAACTTAGCTGGTCTTGAACACCCCTTTGTTCAAATACACTACTCTAATAATAACACTTTGTTCTTTCTGTAACAGCCATGGAGGGATTTTCAGTGGAATACTCATTTTCTTTAAGTCATATCTGCCAGTAATCATTCCTGGCTTAAGACCAGCTGCCATTTATGTGTTTTATGAAAATATAACAGTTTTACACTCAAAACTATTTTCTTTTTAGGTAAAAGCTTCAGCACAAGCTGGTTCCCCATATCTACCATAAATGCTATTTGTCACAGATTTTGGTCTTTAAAACAGAAAGATAATGTTAAAACATTTTGATTACCCTTTCCTTACTGCTATCATTCACAACCCATCTTTTCTAATTATGGTATTAGGACATTTACATAACCGGGAAAAGGGTCCTTTAACTACATTTCTATTATGTTTGGCACTTCTGTGAAAGGATATTATATTCATGTGCATTAGAGATTGCTTATAAAAGATCAAGACAATAATAGCAGATCAGACGATAAAGGTTCCCTTTTCTCCTCCCAGACAGGCTGTCTCTGACAGAAGAATACAGTTCATCAAAAGTGTCTGCAGGTTGTCAAACTCAGTGAGATTTGGGGACACTCGGAGGCTGTCATGGCCAACAAGAAGATTTTCTGTAGGGTTCTGCCATCATTCACCCTCAGGAAATAATCACTCACTACATTCTGCATGCTCTCATGATAGAGCTCTATTTGAGAGAAAAGAGCCATTTTATCAAAGGACAATATATCCCTTCTCTTGGTCCATGTAGCTTCCATTATCAGACCATAATAAATCATATTTATGTTCTCAGTTAATAAGACTGATTACAATGCAGGTTACAGGCATGGGAAAAGAAAATCAGGTGAAAAGATGTTTTAATGAAAATATGATAAGCAAACAGCTTCTTGTGAACATTTCAGGCTGTTATTTGTAATGATCAGAGGCAATTTTTGATACATCTTCTTTAGCAATGGTTTAAGCTGCATAAATTGGCTTGCCACTTTATATGTTGAAATAGGAAGAATCCAAGTGTCCTTCTTATGTTGTCTAGAATCATTATATACATTATAAGCATAAAATGAGTTTAATGTATGTGCTTTGAAAAGAAGGGGAAAACAGAAAATCAGGGAAGACTGATTTTAATGCTGCTCAGAATGATTTTGAAATTTTCTACTCATCTTTGTTACTAACGGTGCATTTTCCATGAAATTTAGGAATGACATGTACTGCTTTCATCTCCTTAAAATTAATATACTGTGCTCTCTTTTTTTCTCAATTTCTTCAAAGTTCTTCTTAGAGCACTGTGCAAAGAGACAGGGAGAAATTCTCCACTCGAAGTGTAAGTATATCTGCTATTAATGCTGAGAGGAGTTAAGTGTCTGCTTCTACAGGAGAATATACCCTAGTGTTCCTGAAGGGCACCCTGTTAAAATGGTGCAAGAATGTTTAACTCTGGCACATGCATTCAGCTTCCACAGAATTTTTAAGTGATTAAGGCAGGTTTTTTTTAGGGTAAACATTCTGATATAATTTCAGCATCTAAGTGTATGGAGGGAAGTGGCTGATGAATTGTCTTGCTCTCATCTTGTGAAAAGTCTTATTTTGCAATTATGTTCAGCATCATACTTTCAAGATGAAGTTAGAAATTTAAGGAATGCTGATACATAATTTTGACCAGTTCTCTGAATGTCTACAGAACGTGTAGAATGGTGGTGACAAAGACTCCTTGGTGTTGTGTGTCTGCAGGACCTATTCTGCTGTCTGGTACTTCCCTAAAATCACTCTTAAACAAATTTTAAAGCTTTGTATTTGGCCTGGCCCCAGAGAATGGCCATAAAATTACCTTAACCCTTTCAGGACACTTCAAAAGAGCAGTGCCCATATAAGAAACAGCAAACTGCTCTTCGAAGACAATATCCTGATATGACAACAGATGTAGATAATGTACTTCATGATGGAACTGCTTGATACAGTGAAAAACATGTTGTAACTGCCTTCACCGTGAAAGGGGTTTAAAAATGCTGCCTGCCAACTCCACAAAAACCAGAGCTGCTATTTCGGTTAAAGGCCAGTGGATTGTATTTTTCATGTCAGTTTTCACTAACCTCAAACATCACTGTTATGACAGACTGTCATCCAACCAAACCAGCACTCTGGTGCCATTCAGGCAAGCAGGAAGAAAGCAAACATGAAGGAAACTTAAAAGTCCAAGTAATAATTGGGAAGTGCATGTGAATAAACTACTTTTGTGTAACAATACTGATTACTGAAAACGAAACACTTAAAAGATAATAAACAAAAAGCACTGCTTTCTGAGCCAGTGGTGTTTTCTTGGCTGGCAATTTCTCTTTGTTCTGTTTCATGACACCAGGCTCAATGGTTGAAGGGGTGTTCTGGGCCAGATGTCAATCACAATGTCTGACATAAACAAAAATAGCTAAAAAGGCATGCCAGCATCTTCCTTTTGTTTTCCCATTAGCTCCATTTTTCTTTTCATAGGCTGACAAAAAATTACTGCCTCCAAGTGAATTCAGTAATGTCACTATATATCTAATATCTAGGAGACCTTTTGTTTTAGCTTTACTGGGCTTAACCACAAAAGACACTTGACATTGACAAAGAATCTGTCAAACATACAATGATCAGTGCAATGAAACCTCTCATGACAGAAGGGCACTATTCTGCCTCCCCTTTGCCTCCAGCAGCAGCCTGTCTGAGCAAAATATGCTGGAGCACATGTAGCAGCTGAACCATTACAGAGCAGGCCAGAAGCTGAGATGTGTCTTGTTTAAATTGTCATAGCATATTAGTATAATTAAAACTGCCAAAAGAGTAGAAAAGATAGATGGAAATGTTACATTACTTGTTTCTAGAGATTAACCTCCAGCCAGAACTGAAATAGAGAGACACGTTTTGGATTTCTTAGAGCTCTGATATGGTAGAAAACAAGCCCAAGAGTATATCTCTCAAAGTGCGAGACATGAAGTCATAGTTCCTATATTTACACAAAAAAAGCAGAAATAGTGTTTCAGGCAGACACTGTTTCCTCTGTGATTACAGCTCCTGTTGTTGCTGAGCTCTGCAGAGCAGTTGTATCATCTCTCAGCTAATTCCTTTTCACTCTCCTCTGCCTTTGTGTCCGCAAGGTCTTGACACCTCTTGGGCTTGCTGATGAGCCAATGTCACTGCTCTCCACCCTGTCCCCGTAGGTGGGCTAGGCTGGTGCTCCAGGTGCCCAGCCCCGCAGCAGTACAGTGTCCCATGGTCCAGGCTCTGGGCCTCAGCAATGCCCAGCAGCAATGGTCAGGAATTCATCCCGCACCGGTTTCATCCTTTGGACATACCTGTCCCTGGGGAAGAGAAACAAATGCCTACTGGAGGCAGGCACAGATAGACCAGCCCTGAGACTGCTCTTGAATCCAGCTGCCTCACGCACAAGAGAGCCAGAAAGGGAAGACTTAGATTGCTTTGTCTAAGCTGTTTCTGCTTCTCATTGCAAGGGAAGATTGTCTGAACAATGGCTTCAATTTAACATGTGACCTTTCAAATGCCAAGCTTCATGCTTGTTTTTGTGTTGAACATATAGATAAAACATATGCCTTTCTAAAACTGACCCTGAAAATTATATTCTCTTCATCAATGATATGTTTTCCTTCCCATGCATCATTACCTCTCATAACTATTCAGGACAAACTAGTTATGATCCCACTTTATAATTATGCCCTGAGTTGTATCCATCGGTGAGAAAATGATTAAAAACCTTCCATATATTTGTTCAGTTGTAGATGTTAGAAGTCAATTTATCCAGAAGCTGGGGAGGACCTGAACTGGCTCCAGCAGTTCTGAAAGAGAGAAGAAGCAGCACAACTGTCCTCTAACAAAAATGGTACATTCAAGGAGAATCTTCAGGAATCAGGTGGGTCTCATGTTCATTTCTTCTAGAATTAATGAACTTGACAGCTTTGCCACATTTGCTGATTTGCTTTAAGTAGAGAGATGTTAAATATGAGCCTTAAATTTTAGGTTCCTCCATATTTCCTGTATTTCCCAAATTTAAATCTTGGTTAATGACTTCTCCATATAGGGTTTCTCTTAAATTTCTGCCCGGGCCTGTAGATGTGCATAACTAGTAAAAAATATGTTATCTGCATTTAGTGTTGGCTTTTGGAACCCTCACCGCCAAGTCACCTCTCCACTGCATCTCACCTCACATGCATTTCTGTGTAGTGCCAGGAGAAGAATGGAAAATAGCCATGAAGTAAAAGCAGATTCTGCTCCCATTAAAGGCAATGAAAACTGTACTTTTACTTCTACTTACTCATAATAGCAGAGAAAAATGAAGTGGAAACAAGCACAACAAAACACCTCTGCCAGCTATCTACAAGCTAACCAAGACTTCCACTAATGAGGTGCTCTGGCATTTTAAGAAAGACAGGTTCTTCCAGAAATGGAAAAAATACGCTGAGTTTTTCCTTCAGTTCTGAAAGGCTAGTGAAAGAATAACAAATTGTATTTCAAAAAAGGGATGACAGTCAAACTTTTAATGCTATCCGTGCTATTAAATACCTACATATCCCCATACAGTTTCTTGTCAATTAAATGCTTTTACATATATGTTTGGCAGCTTATTAAATACTGATACTTACATACCTCACCTAATTATTGACTGTATTTACAGGGTCATCTAAACGACCATAAAATTTTTGAGAAAGTTCATAATATCAAATCAGTATAATGGAGTAATTTTCAGGTCAAATTTTCTAGAAGACGCTATACCATGGACAATCACATAGTCTATTAAATGGAACAATACAGTTTGTGGAAAAGATAATAGTCCAGATCACGAGATAGCACCAGATTTCACATTATGATTTCCAGATGTCTTCGTGAGCTTAGTGCATACAGCATTGGTTCAAGTCTAATCTGCATGGCAGAAGTGCAAGTTGTTCCAATTTTCTCCTCACTGGGGCTGTGTGGAAAAACAGGGAGGGCATTGTACTGCTGCTTTGAAGAGAGGAGTTTACCTGAAACAGGGGAAAGTCACACCTAGCAGTGTCCACATCCTCATTTGGCTGCAGAAAGCTGGCAAATCTGCCCCTGACCTTCATCTTCCCACCTCAGCAGCCCTTTTTCTGCACACTTGTCTCCACACAGACAGAACTGGCCTCCCTGTCCTGTTCCTGGCCTTAACCACTGGAAGCATCAACATTCTCTTTTGTTTAGAATCCTGAAAAGATCTGAGTTACAGCAGCCTGTCACAGCTGTCAGGCTTCTGTGACAACCTGGCTGTATTATTCTAAGCAGTGTGTGTTGATTCACTGGAGAAAGAGAGAGAGTGGACTTTGCCAAACCAAAGCATCATATACTCGCTCAGAAGCTCCTGGGGTGAGTGTCTTCTGCAACCAGAAGGCAGTTTGCCAGCTGTTTCCAGGGTGCAGCTTTGGAAACAAAGTTCCCTGAACATCCACTGTAAAACAATATATTGCATCAGCTCCCTGAACCAGGGACTAGGTGTAGTCACAGTATATTGGTGGCAGCCCGGGGGATTTACAGCACTTTTCAGGGCAGCCTAGTATCCTCTTGTGCCCAGAAGGGCCACAGATGTCCAGGAATTTCTGCTGGGTCATATGTAACTATAAACATGAGATAGTATTTCCTGTTACATTCCTGCTGGAGAGCACTTCACTGGTACAGGTAGGTGGGCTAGACAACAGTGCAAGGATCTGCCAGGACATTTGCTTTTCAATTCCAGCACTGTTGGGCTGGGAAGTGAAAAAGAGCTCTGCAAACAGAACAGGTGTCTGACATGACAGTGCAATGGGAAAAAAAGCTTAAGCCTACTTTTTCTCCATGGAAATCTGTACAAAAAATTGTCAGTTCGGACCCTCATGAATTTCTCTCTGGAGTCAAACATTCAGTGTGAATTTACAAAGGAGTGTGAGGAAGGGGTATTTTGGCTCCTTCAATCCTGTTCACAAAACCTCCCAGGGTTTCAGTGAGGATTTTGGCATCTCTTGCAGTCTTCAAATGTTATGCTGTGTGAGGATGTGCTTATACATAATTTTGTAATTGAAATGGCATGTTTACTGTTCTATTTCATGCTTGATTGTGTTTTTTAAACACCTTTACTCATGCTGTTAGAAGTGGGATTATAATTAAAATGTCCTGTTGAACACCTTGTTCAGTTCAATGAGGGCATAATAGAAGTATAAATACTTGTTCTCGTTGACTCTGTGATGTCAGCACAACAAATGCAGTAAATGTCATAAAACAAATCTCTCTTTCACCAAAACATCTGTCAGAAGGGAAGGGAAAAGAGAATCTGTGACTGGGAAAAGAGGAGCCCTCTCCTTTGGAAAAAGGAAATACACTGAGATGTTATCTGTGATATAGACATATTAACTAAGGCATGGAATGATTGATTGACTTAGCCAGTTATGAGGTAAAAAAAATCAGAGAGGAATTTGTTCTTCTACTCACAGCCCCTTGGCCTAAAGACTAAGCAGCACTTTCTCCAACACTTGCCATTAGGAAATGATGACTCTGCCTGTGAAGTACTAAGGAGCAACTTATATTTCTTAATATTCCTGTTTCCTTAAAATATATACAGATACGCAGACTTCAAGTCTTTATGGTGGAGTGGAACTACAACACAATGTCCAAAGGTTTCTAAGTCACCGTCCAGTGGCTTCAGAACTTTTGCATAGCAATAATGGTTTAATTTTCTTCGTGTTTTCTCTTGTAGTCTAAGTTACCACCGATGATGTGATGTCTAACCTTTCTGGCAGGCACTTGTTCAGTCTTAAGGAGCTTTAAATTACTCCACAGCTTGAAATTCCATGTAAGTAGGGATGTTCCAACATTTAGCCTAATTGATGCTTTCTTGGGCAGTTTACTTGGATACCTTGGCTCAGTTTCCTCCTCTGAAAAATGGGGAGGAAAATGTCAGTGTTCCTTGTGCTTTGATGTAATAATAGTTTTACTATGCTAAATACTAGGCTCTACACTGCACAAACCCCATGAGGTTTTAGGTTTGTGTCCTTTCACTGGCTGAAAGAGGGCTCTCAAAACCAATCCCAGGATGCGTAGTATTTCTGTGCCAGAGCAGGACTTGCTGGTCAGTAGCTGCCCTATAGGAAAAGCCCATGTGATCTTTATGAAGCAGGCAAATAAGCAGACCCGAAGGGTGTGGAAATTGCCTTCTGTGCCCAGTTTCATTTCCAGCTACTTCAAGCTCAACAGAAGATGGATAAGCAGATGATTCACAGGATTTAGTGTTTAGAATGAAAGCAGTGAGGAAGTGACAAAGTAGGAAGTTTTTCCCTGGGATGAGAGAGGCAGGTGGGTACCTAGGACAGTCCAGTCCAGACCAGAGAAAGATTCAGCAGCAGCAGGGATAAGGCTACAGAATACAGAACATGCAGGACAAAATGGACAAGAATGTTGTCAAGTGGGATTGCAAAAAACTTGGTGTATTTCTTTGAATGTCTCATTATATGTACAGGTGCAGCTCTATACACCCACACATGCTGCATTTATTTCAGTGTGTGATCATATAAATACCTGCAGGTGCGAAGGTGTGATACTGAAGAGATACCCATGCTGAGGCATGGAGTAGCACATCTGTATTGGCTGCCTTGTTCACACAATGAACTAATGCAGTCAGTGGGTTCTATTTCCACCTCCTGTATGCACTTCAGAATTAAAACCAAAGAAAAGTCCATGCTGGTAACTACATTTAACAGGATGTCAAGGCATAGAACTAAAATATGTGTATGGGACGCTCATCATTACCTCATTGTGTTGCATATGTATATACAAAATTAAGAAGAAACTAATTTCAGATAAAAATGGCCACATCAGTTAAATGTATGGTAGTAAATCCATGAAGTAGAAATTTAATGTGTCTTTTGGGACAACTAAAACTTCAGCTGGGCTTCATTGCAGTGGCTGGTTTCTCTCTTCTGGCACACACAGAGATGGCTCCTTGTCTATAATACTCTCAAATAGTCCATAATACATGGAGTGAAAATCGTGGCTGCTGCAAAACCACGGTTCTGAATTCACTGACTTGCTTACATGTAAAAAAGTCTCAGCCACAGCATTACACTTATGCAGCTGGTTTCATTAAACAATAACATGATGCTAACTACTTGACTACAAACACCCTCCTTTCAGTGTCAAAAATGTAAAACAGCTAAGGGATATAAACTGGGGGCAACCTTTTGCATGTAATTGCTGCCTGTAGAGACTCAAGGTTGTCAAAGTTTCTTACCTTTTGTAAGGCCTTTAGTGATAACTTCTGTTTCCCAAAGAGAAAAATAAACCTACCAGAGTTCCTTTGAACATTTCAGCAGCCTTTCATAGTGTTAGCTGTGAAAGTAATGGTGTCACATTCCTAATAAGGATGTATAGAAACTGTGTTTTAGGAGTCCCTGCTGCTTTCTTTGTGGAAACTATCTCAGATGCTTTGGGATTATTTGGCAGTAACTTCTTTTTGCACCATAATTTCACAGAGATCTTCTCTGTTATCTTCTCTTCAGCATCTCCCTTTGAAGATCTAGGGAGAAAATGTGGCACTTGAGCATTCAGTGAAACCTGGTTTGCATCTCCATCTGGCTAAAGTCAGAGCTGTACCGTGACAGAAAATGTGAAGGGATCATAGTGCCCAAAATTCAGCAAAAATTTTACACAGTGTTGTCCAGGAAAAGGAATAATGAGAATATGGCCAATTGAGATTTCATAGGAAGCAAAGGAGAAAAGAAAGCACAAATTTTTTCAGGTCTGAATGTCACTGCTTTGCCCAGAGGGACCCCGGCTGCCATCCACTGCTCACAACAGCGAATGTACTCTGTGCAGTGACACAGGCAAAGGGACTACAAGTGGCTGGAGCAGTGGTAGAAATAACACTGGGCTAATGAAGAGTTTCGTCCAGGCAAATTTAACTCCCTCAGAATTAGCCTGGGTATCTCTCCATGACACATTTGTTTTAGAGTCACAGCATGTTGCAATTATTGGGCTCTGGCAGGCTCCTACGTAGGAACTGTGTCCAAGAGCCTTTATTTCATCTCCTCCAATTGGGAAGAGCGTGGCAGTTTCTTTTGGTTGAGACTTTGCTATAACGATCTGAGCTTTAGTCACTGTGAGATTGGCCCTCTGCAAAGCATTCACTTGGTGTTACAACCAGAGACAACTGAGCTCCAAAAGTGAGTGCAGACTGTGTCTACTTATTAAGTAAAGGGGCATGTGGAGAGCCCATTACTCAGTAATTGGTGCTCGCTGCCAGCTAGCATTCAGCAGCACTTCCAGGATTTGTATAGACCTTACAGCCCAGAATGGCCTGGGATTGTTCTTGCCTTATTTGCTGCCACTATAATCAGCTGGTGGCTGTCTGCTTTGCAGAGCTACCAAAACCAGCTTGATCAGACTGAAAGGCACCTGGAAGTACAGGATGTCCCCAAGGAATTCATCCAGAGGGACATGCAGGTCTGAGAGACTTTGTGGCTAAGGTTGAGTTCCAGTTTTGTGAGCTTGCAGGTTTCTTCCCCTGCCACAGAAGAGAAAAATGATGACTGGGACTTGTGGTAGATGATACCAATGCCTGCCCGATTGTGTAAAACCTTAAATAGGTTTTTAAACATGAGGCCCTCAAGTGTCATGTGACTCTTTAGATGAGACAAACTGCACTTCGGTAAGGGGAGTCTGGAGAGACAGTGTGGGAAGTTTTTACAGAAAAAAAACGACATAGCCGTTTGACAAAAACACAGCTCTGTAGGGTACATGCCACTTGCAGCTTTGCCATGGGGAAACCTTTTGTTCTCCATATCCCAACTGCTGCTGTTGCTTCCAAGGAAGTGGCTCCGTGATTCAGACAGGTGTCCACAGCCCCCAGACTGGCGGGCTCACTCAAGCAGCCCACTCTGCTGCCCAGGAACAGGTGGGCTCTGGGTATGCAAGGGGAAGAAAGGGGCTCTTCTCATATGCCTATTCCCTGCAATATTGTTTTTACTTATTTATTTATTTACAGCATAGGCAGCATTAGCCCCAGAGGCTGACAAGGCGTTTGAATGTACGCAGACAAGCTGCTCTCCCCAAACAGGCGGGCTCTGCCAACACCTGGGAAGTGAAAACCTCTCTGCGCCGCAGGTGAGAAAGCAAATAACGCAGGGCGCGGCCGCGGGAGTAGCACCCGCCAGCGGCACTGCCGCAGCCACGTCCGCTGCCCCCAGCGACGGCGGCCCGAGCCCCTGGGGCCGGGGTAGAGGCCCCTGGGCCGGGGTAGAGCCTCTGGGGCCGGGGCAGAGGCCTCTGGGCCGGGGTAGAGCCCATCGCGGCCCATCGCGGCGCCCGGGCGGGAGGGCGAGCGCCAACCCCGCCATCACCGGCCCCGCCCGTTCGCCGCAGCGTCCGCCAGGTGGCGCCCTTGATCGCCGAGTGGCGTGAGGGCGGGCGGGGCCGAGAAACACATCGCGCGCACCCCCCTGCCCGCCCTGCAATTTCGGAAGCATTATAACTAAAGTGTTTTCAACTTATTATTATGCATGAGTAAAAATTCCATGAATGTGTAACATTTTCGCCTGTATTTCCCTCTTTTATAACATCATTTAAATTCCTCATTAATAATTCAGCAACGTTCTGGATTTTAATCACTTTTCTCATCCCCGCGGTCTCTATCGAGGCAGCGCTCTCCTGCCCACCTGAAGGTGACATGGAGGCAGGGCTGGGGCCAGGGGCACCCGCCCCAGCGCCCTGTCCTGCTGCAGGGTATTTCCTTCATCAGTTAAAAATCCAAAGTTTACCAAACCTAAGGCTTGAGTAGGTCACTATTAGTGATTTTTTTTAAATCTAATTATGGTGGTATTTGTTTGATAGCTTGTTACTATAAATAAAAGAGATAAAAGGAGGCCTTCACTCGAGCAGCTTCAGAGTTGTGAAATATGTACCTAATTAAAACTATTGGTGTAAGAGGCTAATAAAGTACATGTGCCTACTAGGTGTCTTATTCTAATGAATCTCGGCTAACTTACTCTGAGCGATGTATTTTGGTGTTGGTAGAAAGAGCTGAATAATTATGGAATTTATCATGAGGTGCTCATGAAGGACCACGGGTGTCTGGGAGGGTAAGGGGAGGGAAGGACCCCCAGCCATGGGCGGGTGCAGCAGGAGCAGAGCCCAGGCTCCCCCCAAGCACAGGGACTGCCAAGGCCAAGCCTGCGACTCCCAGGGTGGTCATGGAGCCCCCGGGCCAGGCCCCGCGGGCTGCAGCTGTGCAGGCTGGGGCAGCCCGGAGGGGCGGCATGAGGCGGGTGTGTGCGGGCTGGGTGCGGGGCTGAGAGCGCTCCCACTGCCCCTGGGCGCTCCTCCCCAGCCAGCTCCTCATCCGCTGGTTTCCCCCTTGTTTTCGCCTGGCAAGGGTGAGGAGCGGGCCACAGCATGCGCTCCTCAGACTCCCAAACCCAGTGCAGATGGGTTGTCTAAAGCATTTCAGATGGAGTTTTGGTCTTGTGCCAGCAGCTAATCAAAGTCTTAATTCTGGAGAATAAAAAGGCCGGGCTTTCCAAGCTTCCTCCAGCTGGTTTCTGCCGGGAATGTGGACAGGCGGCCGGCACTGCTGAAAATCCTTCTGCTGTGGGTGCTCCCAGCGCCATGGGCGGGGCGGTGGGCTGGATGCAGGGCTGGCACAGCTCTCACCTGTGCAGCCAGGCTGGGCTGGGGGTCAGTTACCTGGCCCAGCTGCAGGGGCCAGCTTTGTACAGGCCTCTGGACAGACACCCTCAAATCCATCCCAGTCTGACCTGTAGTGAAGTCAGGCACGTGAAAAAGTGTGTGTCGAGAACCCCTGCCTGAGACCTGAGCTTTGCCCTTTGGAGCAGTACAGCCTTGTCAGGAGAAAGCATATGTACTGAGAGAAGCTGGGTAATAAAGGGGCTGGTTAAGCAGAGAAAGAGCCCTCAGACTAGCACATATTTTTATTGCTTTTTTTTTGCAATAGAGCAGTGAAAACATCCCAAGGCAAAATGTCTATTATAGGCTTTTGTGTAGTCCCCAATAACAACTATTTAAATGCTTGCACGTGTATGTGTCCTGTCGGCGTCCCCCATTTAGCAGCACTGCGGGCGGCTGCATCGGGCTCTCCCATCGTAACCTGGGGCCCAGAAAATCTGCGGGGCCCCAACCACGCCGTGCCTCGTCCCACGTGAGGCTGGAGGGCTTTGTGTACAGCCGAGCCATCTGGGCTCTGCTGTCTGTCCCAGAGTCAGATCTGATGAGTTCAAATGACTCTCTGCAAGTGTGGTAGCTGCAGCTGTTGAAAGCGCTCCGGCAGTTTCTGATCTGCACATGAATTTGGAGTTTTTTTACAAGTGCTGCATCGGCAGTTTTTCTGCAGAATGAAATTTTCACTATTGCTAGTATCAGCTGGAGAGACGGGTGGAACTTGTTATCTTCCTTGCGAAACCTACCTTTTCACAGGGAAGAGATCGTTTTTCATGGTTGTACAATCTGTTAATGGGGTAGATTGAGAATAAGATTGGGAAGAACTAGTCTGTTTCTGTCTTTGTCCCTGACTTACTGCTTGACCTTTGTAAAGTATCTTAGTCATTCTGGAAACGTCGTTTCTCTATCTAAAAAAAAAAAAAAAGCAGTAATAGCTATATCAAAAGAGACTGTCATCAATATCTAGAAGTGGCTGTAAAATTTCAGGTGAAAGTGTTATGTATTGTCACACGAACCAGTGTCTGTTGTGCTTTCTCAGCGACCTGTAAAAGTCTGGTTTTTCCTGCTGAGAGAATTTTTTCCATGTTGCTCAATCAACGATTATTTTAATACATTTTTCTGCCTCTCAGTTACATCTCAAATATTTGTGTCGGTACAATTTTCATGGTCTCATATCTTGTCTCTTTCTGTATAAAATGTATGTTGTCATCTTAAGGGGAATGCTTTTTCTTTCAGCTTCTTTAAAATTACCAAAAAATAGTTTTAACCTGTTAAAACATTTCTGAGTTGTCGGCATGGTGCGGTATGGTACTGAAACCTTGTTACTTTGCAGCAAACCTTCCTGTACATTGTGTTTACCTTCTGATAACATTTCTAATAAGAAACCAAACACCGACAGAATGAAGAGGATAGTTGCACTGTTGGGTCCAGTGTGACTTTGCATAATGAAAATATGCAAAAATAAATTACACTCTCATGTAGCTAAGAGAGAAAAAGTTATCATCAAATTGTTCCTGCTGGCTTTTCTTCAAGGCAGAAAACCTGGGTGTGTGTTTTCTAGACAAGCATTATTTGTACTATGGTCTGGGACCTGGCAGCAGGGATTCCTGTGCCTGTGCAAAGTTAGTTTGATTTCAGCATGACTCCACCAAGAGACCCCAGCATAGAGGACTACCTCCTTTTAGAGGGCAGTGAGCTTGGGTCCCCAGCAAAGCCTAGGTTTGAGGCACTCTGAACTTAAGTTATGGATAGAACCAGAGCAGTAAGAGCTAAACTCAGTTACTCTAACAAAGACTGAGGCTGCAAGGAAGCTTTCCACCCAAAGTAGGTTTCCTAGATGTTGATACCAGATGGCCCTCCCATCCCACAGACTGGGGATGTCTTGACATTTCACTCACAGTGTAACTAATTCTCATATCACAGAATTTCTAATTTTTTTAATAACTGTGATTTGATAAGCTAAGATGAACACACGTATTTTATTAAAATTAATTTCAGGCATAAATCACTAATTCTGATGTTCAGATTCTCAGAGATGATTAATATAATTTCCTTTTTCCTTTGGTACCTAAGCAAAAATCTGACACAGATTTCATTCTTCTGGTGTTAGAGAGAGGAGTGTAACCATAACCAGAGGTGACCAGTACTATCCCTATCTGAATATGCCTTAGTAGTCTCTGTTTTTGTATGACGAATTGATGTTGGAGAAGCATTTTGGTTTTCTCTGCTGTACCTATATCCATTGCCATTATTCTGCTTTTTCCCAGCTTTACCTTGACTTCCTCTGTGAAGCCAAAGACACCTGACATTGGTAGTCATGTTTTTAAGATTATCTGCTCAGGAATATCTCCTCAGAGAAGTCACTGTTTTGCACATCTGAAGCAACAGCTTGGGACTGGATGAATTGTTGCCTGGACAAGTGCGTGAAGAGAATTGGTTTAGACTAGTACTGCAGAAGGGAGCTGTTTGTGAATGGACTCAGATGTACAGAGGTCTAAGAATGATAAATCCAAGCCTTCATCCCTCTGGGTCAATGGTCTTTGGGACAAGGCAGAGAGGAGACAGGAGCTGAGGAGACACTGCTGCTTTGGAGTCTGTGTTTCAGGTCACAGTCTTGTCAGTTCAACAAAAGTCACACAATGTGAATGGTGCCAAAGCAGACTTGATGGCTGTGCATGAATATTTATCCTCTGTCTTTTTACTATAAACTTCATTTAACATTCTGACAAAGTTGTCGTTACACACCCTTTTTGAAGGCCTACTAGAAAAAAACCCCCAAATGTGCTTTGTTTTGTAGTACCCTAGGCAACGAGCCAAAATGTAGGTCTGAGGAAACCTTTGTGTCACCCTCTTCTTGGAGCTTTCTTCCAGATCTTCTGTGTTGTACTAGATCCAGCCCTTTCCAGCTGAGCTGTGGTGACCCTAGGCATTGTCCTGAGACATGTTTTGGGGCTGATGGGCTGTGGCGCTACTTGCAGCAGCTCTTGAATTTCTTCAACTGACCATCAGTTGGAGGTTATGGATGGTGCTTGATCCCTGATTCGTGTATCAAACCCTTGTTTTAGACCCTGATGCTCACTGGTGAGCCAGACTGCCTTTCCCCATTCCCTTCAGCTTATAGATAGTTCTTTGGCACACATCCAAACCTAATGCAGCATAGAGGAAAAGGTCTTCAGGTTCCCAGAGTGTATATACACATGTGGTCAAAGCCCCAGCTCATTAAATTAGTATGTGCAGTGGAGACCAGCTACTGATTTATGTTTTCATCTACACAAGGTAAATTGGATTGAAACTTCACACTGTTTAAAAAGGAGAGCTGAGATTCTTGCTTACCTTTGAGTTCTAAATTAGCAGGCACACGACTAAGCTTCATGGACCTGAAGAAGCTGGTTCTGAGTTAATATGATGGCTGCCTATACCGTTGATTTCACTGGAGCTTTTTGTATCAGAAACCGCATGTACACAGCCTCACATTGTGAAGGAAGATTAATTTAGCTGTTGGCAAATTATGTGCTGTATAAGAATGTTCTGTGAACAACTTGGATTGCAAATTCTACATCTTAATTTTTGCAATGCAAAGTACTAGTAATACGAACTATTGGTTTCAGCTGAACTTTACAGAAATGTGAATGACAGGCACACAAAATAAGGAGATAAATGGTGGAGAACTAAACAACATAAGGCCTACTGAGTCAGATATTAAGAGCCTCGATATAAATGATAACATAGAAGATAGATATAAAGGTAATGGCAAATGTTTTAGAGCTTCAGTCCCTCTAAAAATACAGAAGGGGTGGTCTCTCAACAAGATGTTGGGGTGTGATTCTCAGCTATAATTATAGGGAGCAACACAGGGGTGACTACTGAGAATCTTTCCATGTTTCAGTTTCAGTTATTTTAATGTTTCTAAAATCTCTTCACTTTTATAACCAAAATTCTTGTTTTTTCTCTCTCTTTGAATTGTTGTAGCAATAGCTGAAGTGAAACAAACTTCCCATGATCTACCAACCTTGAAGAACAGAACTACTCTGGATAATACAAGTAAATTATTGGTATGGAAGCTCAGTTTTTGGTGTGCTTCCTAACTCTACCAATTCACTTGATGCAAATCACATATCAGTGAGATGTAGAAAGAGCACATTTTCTTGTTCTCTGTATTGCTGATGGTAACTTTTTCCTTGAGTTTTATTCAACCTTAAGATTGTATTGGTTCCAGTCTTCATGTTCATGTGTTCTCCTAGACCAAACAAATATCTTCACCAGTGCCTTTAGACACCGTTTACTAGGTGAAACCACACCACGTTTTGCTGCTTGCTCTGGTCCCTTCCCATATCTCTGCCATCAGAAGAGGCCAAGCAAGCATTCCCTAATGCACTACAAGTAAAGCCAGCCTGGTTAGCTCATATCCATGTTCATCACCAGGTGAAATGAATCTGGCTGCTTTAACTTAAACAGATTAGAAGGTGATTTGTGATCCCTTTTGCTAATGGAGCAGTATGTTGAGTTTTGGAAGACAGCAATAAGCACTAGAGAAAGTCCTGTCATCTCCCAGAGGAACTTTCCTCCTAGTCTCAGGTCACAGCACTCCCATCCTTGAACCCAATCTTGCACCCCTCAATTTTCATGTTTTTTCTACATATGTTGCCTTTATTTTTACTTTAGCTGCCACAACTAAAGATATATTTTGACATTTTAAACGAGTCTTCTCTGTTCAGCTTGCTCTGCCTGTCTTTATTAATTAAACTTGTGTCTTCATATTAGGCTCCTTCAGTTCATCTCTTCCAGTTTCAGCTCTAACTTTCCATTTGCCTTCATTATACTTTGCCATCCTTGAACTACACTGAACTCTTCCTCATTTCACATCTTCCCATACAATATTCAGATCGGCTATTCGTCTGTCTAATTTTACCATGGCTGATGTGAAAATCTTCTTTGCTAGAGAAGCAGCAGTGAGGAGACAGACCTTTCTTCTCTTTGCCACATTCATTTTTGCTCTTACATAAAATCCCAGTTGAAAAAGAGCATTCTCCTCTGTGATCATAACTTCACATTCCTCTTTTTCCTGCTGCTCTTCCCTTTGGAATACATTTTAATACATCCTCATCCATGGAAACTATACTGTTTATGTTTGCAATTTTTCAGTGTGCTTGGAGTTGGTGTTTTTCAGATGAACGGTGTATTAAGATTTAATCTGAACCTAGTCAGATAATATTGACCTGCAATGAAAAAGCTGTATGAATGAGATAGCAGCAGACAGCTAAAAGTGCTGAGTGCCAAGTGCTGACTGAAAAATGATACTCCAGAATTTGGTGGTGGAGAGTGGATGGGACATTTATGAATGGAAAAGCTTTCTGATTGCTTAAATATTGTGGGGTTTTTTTCTTCAAGTTTCTCTGTGTTTTCCAGTGTTTGCCAAAACTTGCCTGTGCCTGTAGGGTGGTACAGCTGCAAGCTTCCAGCAGCTGCTTATCCCTCTGCAGGCTACCACATCCTGATACTAACTCTAAGGCCTCCCTCTTTTGCCACAGTGGACTTCCCCAAAATTAAAAGCTAAATCTAAGACTTTGGATTCCTGATGCATCTCTGTGTGCCCATTTCAGCTATATTTCCCACTGTTCACTATTAGCAGTCATCAGGAAACACGTATTTTGGTTCCAAAATCAGGATCTCCTGAAACAAATCCCTAAGTGTTACAGTATTGCCACAATTTGCAAGCCACATTGTGTTAGGGCCACAAACAATGAGTTGGGCCTTGCCCAAAGCAGCTTTTAATCCAGGTCATGTATATGGAAGATAGGCAAGGGAAGCTGATTCTGCATATATCTGAGTTGCCTGGGTTAAATGTGGTTAATTATTGCAGCAAATAGATTCTAAACCTTCCCCTTCATTTTTTCACAAATTCCAAATTTGGATGCTACTCTAAATGAAAAGAAACAATTAAAATGCCTTTCTGAGTGCATTTGAAATGAAATAAGTTACTGTAATTTCCCTGGGCAAGCCAGCTCTTTGGAGGGGGCAAAAGTTGCAAATGGAAAAACAAACAAACAAATGAGTGAGTAACTGGGACATGCTGCCAGAGAATCAGAAACAAGCCTGGTAGAAGGGGGAGGGAAGGGCTCTTGTCTGCCCTGGGACAATTTGTAGAAACCAAAATGTGGGAGGGAGTTGAAAAGAAAAGGAGAAAAAAAAATTCCCCTGTCTTTTTTTTTTTTTTTTTTTAAATCCAGATAATCAGGCTACCAGGACCCATGATGCTGCTATGAAAGAGGACTGACTTCAAGGCTTTTGAAAAATAAAATAGAAATTTCCAACTTTGTTGTTCAGGATTTTCCTTTACATAGGTTCCTTTAGCCACACAACTAGGTGACTCCCTTGGTTGCAACTGTAAAGGGGAAGACTGAACGACGGTGCCAGATGCCCCAAGTTAACAGTGAGTGAGAAAAGCCTGACTACCAGCTGCCTTTCTTGCCTTCCAAATCCTGGACCAGTGAGAAATCAAGACATGGTTTAGGTCAGTGTGCAGGTACAGAGCATGCTTCACCTCCCATGAACTGGGGATGGGGAAGCGAAGGGAAGAGTGCTGCAGAGCTGCTGATTGTCTGCTCTCCAAAGACTTCCTGTTAGGGAGAATCCTCAGTTGTCCATTTAGGGTAGTATTAGAGCTGCTCAGAGCTGCTGAGGCATGCAGAGAAGCTGCAGACGGGGCTGAGAGTACAGCTTGATACTTCTCTGTTCAGCCACCAGTTATGGCATTATCAAATGCTCGCTAGAGGTGGGTAGCAAGACTGCTAGAATGGTTGAAGGCAAAGCAGGAGGTCTGCTTTTAATGAAAAGGTAGTTTACGCACAGCATTTTTCTTATTATAATGATAAAATGGATATGAAACAGTTACACTCCAGACCCTTACTTTTTTTTTTAGTGCTATTTATTTTTTTTCAGAACATTGAAAACAAAACAAGCAAAAAGAGGGGAGGGGCAAAAAAAGGGAAAAGAAAACTCCCTTCAGACAACAATCATCTTTTGAGTTAAATTCTCATGCTTGGTCTTAGCCCAGAGGGATTTGTCTTGAGTGAAGTTCGAAGAAAATCCTTTCAGCAGTTTCTGAGTTACTTAAATGTAACCATGGAGGTTTGGATTCAGATGCTTTTTTTTTACTTTTATAACTCAAAAATAGCTTTGCTTTAAAACTTTTAAATTAACCCTCCTTAACTTTTCAACTTGTCACCTATCCTACTGTATGGCTTATAAAATTTTAAAGCTAATAGTATAACAAACTCAAATAATGATACTGCAGATGTTCAAATGAATCTTGGGAGAAATAAATTATAGGAGTCACAGTGGGTTGTTACTGAAGAAAGAGCGGCTGCATGCCTTAAACCATGTGTTCTTACAGTTCTGAAAAAGGCCAAATTTTTTCTACTATTAAGAAGCATAAGTGGTGTGGATTTCAATACTCAGTTACACATACAAAATCAAAGATGTAAGTCCTGTTCCTTTTTTTCCTCCCGATAGCCCTGATTTAGACTTGTCAAAACATTCTCTTAAATTTTCCTGCTCTCTTTTTAACACAAACCTGATCAACAGTACACTTAAATGTCTCCTAAATATTTATGGATTTCAAAGTCACTGAAATGCTCCGTGATTCTCTCACTGTTATTATTTTATTGCCAGAAGATCGAAGCAATGAGCGGTGAAGTGTCTTGGTAAGTAATGGTTTTTCCTTTTTCTTTGTCCAATCCTCCTGTTGCTCTCTGATGTTTCTTCCTCTTTGTCTTCTTTCCAACATTTCTGCCTCACTTACTAGTCCTGTTCTCACTGTCTCCTATCTATCTTTCAACCATCTTTCTCCATTTATTCTTCAACAATTGCACTGAAGAAAGCCCATGATAGAAATTATTTTTACTTTGGCAGCAGCTTTTTACTTTTATCTTTTCCCTAAATGTGTGGAATGGTTCCAGGCAGCTCTCCCCACTTTCATCATCTCTCTTCACATCCCTCGTGACCCTGAGCTCTAGTCAGCAATCTGATGTCTGCCATGAGAGCACCTCCCATGATCCAAAGCCACAAACAGACCAAGGTGGTGTAACACCGTGTGTTACTTTACCTACTTACTACACTTGCTCTGCCGCTTTCTAGGAACTGCACACCTGTGGCAGGTTTTTCTCACAGAATAATAATGACAGCACTGTCGCCTTTTGCACGTCTCTCCTCCTTGGTCCTGTGCAGATCTTCCTCTCCTGAACTTTTGTGGTTCTGTCTCCTGGCTGGTGCAATTTAGCCAAGATATGGGAGACTTGTATTTAGGCTCTGCCTGAGGCAACTTGAATCTCTTGCCCCCTCAATTTGCACCCTACCCTAAGAGATTATCAACTGTTCTGTGAGGAGGGTGCCCTGAGTCCTTTCTTCGAGTGGGAAAGCTTACACTTGACTTTCCAGTCTTGTAGTGGAGACACTCACCTGGGTGGGGAAATGATGTCTGACAGGGCCTGCCTCAGTCAATACCAAATATGGAGGTATTCCCTAAAGAGGGTAGGAAACCTCAGGTTTCTTGCTTTCAGTAGTGCTTTGAGAGCAAGCACACGGAACAATCAATTTAATCCATTTAATTATTCCGTACAAACTGGAACAGCTCCAACGGGATGGACTGGAGAAAGACCTTGTTCAACAAGATACTTTTAGAACTGTGCTGATCTCACTTGGCTGCTGCAGGTCAGCTCCCTCATACCCCTGAGCAGCCCTGGAGCTGCCTTAGCACCAACTGACTTGATGTGGGACTGGGTGGCGAGGACATGTGTGGAGACTGGAGGGGAGGGAAGGGAAGTGTGCTCTTGAACGTACTCTGTTATCCATGGAGACAGGTTTGTAGTTGTAGCTGAAGCAAACACCTGCCAGTGCTGCCTCAGTTACCATTCTGGACAGGAGTGGCAGCAAATATGTGGTGGAGGGAAAAGAATTCTATTAAAAGACAGGGCAGCACGCTGGAACACAACAAGGCAAATTGCTTTTAAAGGTGGAAATATAATAAAAACAGACTAAAGAGTCTTGAAATACAAAATCAATGCCAAAACAGAAAAAGCCAGAATGACTTCCAGCTCTCAGCTATAGGCAGTTGTCATAAGCCAGATACTGTCTGTGTGTGGGAGACATCCAGGAATTTTCTCTCCTACAAAAATATTAGGGACATTATATGTTTTAACTGTAATGGAAAACTAGAGCTCTAGTGCTCAGTTCCAAAGAAGAACACTAACCATTGGAAGTGATGTGTACAGAGTGTGTGTGTGCGTGTGTGTGCTGCTTCTTTTCTCCTCGGGATTCTATAGCTTCCTTCATTCTTCGCTCCTCTCATATTACAGAAAGAAGGTAATTTTTCCTGGCCATTTACTAAAGCTCATTAAAGACTGAAGAGAACAAACAATGCTATTCCTTAGAGACTACCATTCAAAGTCATTCTACAATTCTCTGTTCTAATACTTGAGACAAATTAATTATTCCTTAGTGAAAAGTGTATAATTCCTATTCTTCATTTTTGGGGTGGGGAGTGGAGAATAATAATAGGAAGTTTATATCTGAGTCAAAAGCTGTCTGTGCTGAAGGGAAATGAGAAAAAATGTGTGTTCCAAGAAGAGTAAAAGCAATTATTCTAATAATAATTCTAGGGATATTAATGTCTTTTTAAAGTAGATTGCTTTCAAATAAACACCAAAGTTGAAGGCATAGGAAAGGCTGGTTTATTTATTAATCATTCCAAAAGTGCATTTTTCTAAATGAACAAGTGCATGAGCAACTTCGCTGGCACATATTAAATTTAGTTAAACGGCAACTTGTAAATATCTAAAAACTTCTGTAACCAGAGACTAATTTGTTTAACGTGTTGAAAATGTTATGTGGATGTGAGGAGCTACATATTAAACTTCAAAGCAAAATGCTCTAGAGATTACACCATCTTAAAGACTGCATATTGGAAAGGCCTTTATACATTAAACATAAAGGACTTTTAATTCTCTTCTGTTTTGAATACTTGTCAATCTGTGTGATTCATGCTTAAGATTGTAAACTGTCATTTTAAGGTGTGATGTCCAAGTTGAGACCTGGACCATGATTTGCAAGGGGCTGGCTTGTCTCTTTCATCTCTGTTAATTAATCCTGTTTCAGTTTGCCCAGCGTACACTTCTGTTGACATCACCTTTTCCATATACTTTAAAGAGTCCCCAGAGACATCTACTGCAGAACAAAAACTGGACAGAGAATACATTTGGAAACCATTTTATTTCTCAATTACCAACCAAAACGTATGGAAAAGATTTACACTCTATCTGATTTACACAATAATTATACTTTGAAAGCTTAGAAATAAATGGCTTGATCCCTGAAATCATTAGTTACTATACCAAATGTAATTGGTGTAAACTAATGAGTTTACTGGATGGCTGACCCTTAATTACTGATTATAGTTAAACTCTAGCCAATCAAAATTTTGTTCACTTATAAAAGTACAGTGTAGTATTAACAAGCATTACATTTCCAAGCAAGCAGCTCTATGATTAGTTGTAGCACACAACTCAAGGCTGTTCAGGGCTGTCAAAAGCAGCTTTTTAATAACAGTGCACTAAGCAAGCATCACTCTCTTACCTCAGCTTCTATCAGACAAACAGAAAGAAACCACATAATTAATCATCTTATGCAGTAGAAATAAAGCATCTGGGCCAGATCCAGGTGGGATATACATAGCCACCTTAGTCCAAAGAGCTGCAAGAGGCTGGGGATCCGCCTTATGATAACTGACATGGGGAATACTGACTCTCTTGGCAGGGGCAGTATGGAAATGAAATACTGATTGATTGTGTGCAGTGCCATGTGATGTGGAGAAACCTATCAACAAAATAGGTTTAATAATTCCTTGAATTGAGGAGGATTTCTTGGGCAGATTCAGTATGTGGTGAAAGGACATTTGGTTACTGTACTGGCAATCCCAAAAATCCTTAAGTCATGACCTCTCACTATTTATTAGACCAAATGGAGAATAATTTTTAAAATAAAATGCTAAATGGGAACAAATTATCTTCATTTGTTTCTGGTTGAACTTTAAGAACAACTGTTTTACGTAACCAGGAAGACTCAAAATTTCTACTAAAAAAGTTGAAAGCGGATTTGTATTTACACCATGGTTCCAGAGTTGGAACTTTAAACAGATACACCAAATATTTTAATAAAATCATAAGACTTTACAATGCTCACAGACACAGCCTTAAGGGTACTTAGGTAAATTACTCCAGTGATTTAAGGATGTGGAAATTCTCCATCTCCTAGATCATTCCTGTGAATCCTAAACTTCAGATGGGAGACTGATACCAGAAGGCACAAGCATGAGATCAGGTGCCATGGAGATTTAGTTGGAAGAATATGTATTTGCTGGAGCTCTGCACTGTGTACTCTGCAGATGAGGTGTACTCTGCAGATGACCCAACAGACCTCAAAGCTGCAAGGGTTAATTCTGTCATGATTGCATTTCTATTTTTCTCTATGATTCTCTCTCTGGGGCTCGCCTCTTATGAGGGACTATGCTCAGCAGAGGAACAACCTTACCTGACGGCCCTTTGGAACAAGTACTGTAACACTTGCCCGTGTTTTAGTGTAAACATTTCCTTAAAACTCAGAAACTGAAGAATGAATTATTTCTCAGAATATCTGCACATGGGTTAAAGTAAAATTTTTGTATTTACCAAACTCCTGTTTGTGAGATGTGTCTGGGGTCAAGAAAAGGTTAAAGCTGTTTACTGCCTTGAAGCTCTGGTCTTAGAAGTTAATTCAGAACTGTGCTTTGAGCAGCTACAGAGAGTAAGTCCTTGGAGCAGTGAATTGCTGGTTTGATGTTAAGGTCCGTGGGCCTTAATAATAAAATTAGTTTGTTTCTTACAGAAATCCTAGCAGGGACTTTATGGTTATATAAAGTCATTATACTGTTTTACAACACAACTTTAAAGATGCTTTGGGATGATCAGAGTTTGTGGGAAGGGATCATGTTTTTTATTATTTGTGGAATATCCTCAAGCTGTCATAGCTACAGCGCTGCCACTTGGAGTAGCTGCTTCACAGTTCAAAAGAAAAGACAAAGGATTTGTTGAAGCCTAAGTCAGGCAATTAGGGCATATCTGTCCAAAGAAAGCTCGTTGAATTGAATGGATCCCATGTACTTCCTGACAACTGACTCCAGTTTTGTAGGAGCTGCATATTTGGGGCAATCAAGGTGTTTTATTACAATTCCACAAGAGCAGATAGAGGGCCTATGAAGCTCTACAAGCTCTGATTTTCACAGTTCTCTATTGGAGGATTCAGGGGTGAGCAATTTTGAAAATCATGGAAAAGGAAGAAGGCATATTTTCCAAAACTTCAAATTCCTGTGAATTCAAAGACAGACGAAACACTAGACTAGACAAAAACTTTCCTGTCCACCCTCTGCGCAGCAGTGCTAGGAAGAACAATGCTGCCATTTCTGTTCTGCTAACACTGAGGCGACACCCTCCAATGCAGAAGAGAGACAAGGAACCATTGATTTAGGAGGAGGGGCACACACTATGGATAAGCTCTCTCTCCCCAGCCTGCCATCCCTGCGGCATGGAGCAAAGAAGGGGCTTCTGGAATGACTGGTGGAACAAGCACCAAAGGGTCCCACTTTCCTCCTTTTCTGTGAACTCTGTATAACAGTTTCTATGAAAGAAAGCATCAAGCCCCATCTTCTTCATGGAAATACAACATATTTTAAAGCCATAGTTAATGGATAAACTGTTTTCTGATTGGATGAGCCACACAATAAATCTCTTCCCGAGCCAAGTGCAATGCAGTTTATTCAGTTACAGTGAAATGAGCCACTGTCACTTTGCTGCACTTGCATACATCAGGCAAAATGCTTCCATCTTCATCAGTCTCTTAGTGAAATAGAAATAAAACAATTGTAACAGAATGGTGTCACTGGATCTGTGGCACCTGCTTTAAAATAAATCTCTTAGCTTTGTCTTCACGATTACTTTCAATAAATGTCCTAGCATTGCCACAGCATTTATCTAGCAGCAGGAAACCATTATCCTATGACAACAATCTATTCCATTAACATTAGCTCTTAATTGTAAGATTGTTTATAAGACAGCAAAAGCTACTGAATCATAGTAGAATGATAAAAAGAGTTATGGTCATGGAATGTAGTAGTCGCTCCGGTTATGAAAAACAACCTAAGAGTAGAGCACTATATTTTTATATGAAAAATAATGTAATATTCTTATGCAATAGAATGTTTTTAAATAATGGATTACATCAGCAAAGTAACTATTAAAGAGTTAATGTTAAAAACTGTTACTAAGAAACTCTTTCTTTGATAAATGGTATGGCTAAAAAACGAAATAGAAAGCTTAGAAACTCTCCCTCTTGCTTTTAGCAATGCTGCGCTGAGCCAAACAGAGAAATCATAATAACAGAAATACATTTGTCTGGCAGAGTGAACAGAAGAAATGTTGCAGAATTGAGATACGAAGAACCTCACTGCAGAACAGGAGAACTGTCATTCTGATTGTTTGTCATTATTGTTTCATGTCCAGTTAAGTGAACTTAAAGTGACAGTTGTGTCATAACTACTGGCATCTATGTAAATTTCAAATCAAATATGATAGAGGCATTTCTGCCAGACACAAGTCACCAGGTTGCTCTTCCTCTTCATTTTTGTAACCCTCCATTTTCTCATACCATGCTGGTAGCCCTTAAATTAAAATACAACTTCAACCAGGGATCTCTGTGATGTGTGTGTTTTAGTGCTCAGCCTGTACCTTGCTTTCTCTCAGCTTTTTGAAACAATGCCCAGTGTCAAATTTCCACCAGAAACAGTCACCACAAACATCTAGATGGATTAGCTAAAACTGGGCCTTCCCATCAATGATGTATCACACAACAAAACCCTATGAAATTCTAGGTTGAGAATGTCCCTTGAAGACCTGCAGAGAAAACAGCTTGAGCAAATGTTCCTCCATTGGTTTACTACAGCCGAAGCCAGGAACCACAGAGGTCTTCTCTGTGGATAGGTGCAAAATAGGTAGAAAACACTGGTCATGGACCTTTCTGTACATTACAGCATTGGTCAGACGTCATGGGAACTTCATAAAGATATCAGACATACTCCTCCATCGCAATGAGGTACATGTAAATAATTCATTTCCCGGATATACTCAGACAGATATTCCAATGACATAGGATTTGCTACTGGACACACATCTTTGAAAATAATTTCAATGCAATTATAAAGGTATTTTGTGTGGACAACACCATGAAAAAATATTAAACATGCTATTTATTCACTCAGGGATAATATACTAATTTCTTCTGCATATTTAAAGTTACTTGGCTAATTAATTAGATAATACAGGCTAGACTTAAGCTTTCATTTTTCATTGCAACACACTGCATAAATGATAGTGTTATAAACATGCGCCTCTGCATTAGGTAAGTGTGTTTTGGTCAGCTGATTGAGTCAGATTTTTACTTTTGTAATTCCTTTCCAGTTGATCTTTTTTGTGCTGTAAATTCAAGGTAGCTTGGTGGCCATTTTTACCTATAATTTGGGCATTCAAACGGCATCAAATTGTGCTGTGCCACCCTCCCATTTGTTAGGGTGACTAGTGAATAGAGGCAACATATTAATGCCAGTTCTATAAAAGTATCTGTGAAGAAAACATTTTTTTTACCCCAAAGGGTAAGTTCTGTATGAGTTTATAGTGGGTATTTGTCAAAGGATTTTTTCCATGTTAAGGATGGAGACATATGAATCATAAAAATATTCATATTTGAGACAAAATATCACTACAGATATGTCATCACAAAAATCACTTGTCAGTATATGTTTAAGAGTAGCAAATTAATTTTAACTGATTTGCTTAAAAAATGCCTACAGACTGTGGAATGTAAAGATCTCTTTCAAAATTCACACAGCATTTCCAATTTTAAGATTGTTTTATGTAGTGAACTTACTGTTACATATGCATATTCTAGAGGCCTTTCGAGACTTTTAATTTTAAACAAAAATTACATACTGTTTCAAACTCTAATATCTTTGACTGTAGTCACAGAACCCACTTGCAGGACTTTCTGCTACTGATGGCTTGTGGTAATGTATCAATTTCTCCCGACAGAAATGTGCACAGAACAAATTGGTGAACAGAATTTCAGCCATACAACGTCATTACAAAAATAGTCTGAGCTCTTCCAAAAGTGGACTTCATTGTTAATATAAATGTATATCTGTAATTACTGACATTTATATTATTTGGCTCCTGTCCTAAGTTATGGATATAGTGATGATAAAAGGGTCTTGCAAGCCCTTACCTAAGCAAACTGTGCTTACTAATTACCTCCCATGGTTCTGGGTTCCTGTAAATAAAGTTACTCATATATTTATAAGCAGGTCAATATCTATACACATATTTCTAAATGTAACTTATCTTACTCTTTTGGGCAAACAGTACTGTCTACTGCTTAGAAAAGAATGCTAAGAATGAAGCCATCCAGGATTCTTCCCAGCTTCTGCCAGGATACGACTCTGCCATATCATTGGATATCTGACTTAAATACTTAATCCAGTCACATTTTTAAATTGATTGAGGCCTGAACCAGAAGATCCTATGTGAGTAAAAGGATGCATTACTTTAAGGTAAGAAATGGCTGTGGATTTTTCATCACTGTTTCTGGAGAGACTGGGGTCAGAGAGTTTGTTTTAGAAATTTGTTTGTTCAAAAAGTGTAGCTTGCAAGATACATGGATTAGCAAAGTGCCACGTGGAAGATCTCAAAGCAGCAGCCTCAACATTTCTTTCTAATGAAAAAAGGAAAAGAGAGTCCCCTAGGTATGCACTATTCAGGGAGAGAACCTAGAGGTCCCATAGGAATGCAGTATTCAGAGAACCAAGACTCCTTTCCTGAATGGAGAGGTAACTCTGATGAATTCTGGACTACCTGGTATCTTAGGGGCACATCTAGGTTTAAGAAGGATTTGGATCCCAGGCTGTAACATTTTCCAGACATTCAGATTGCAACGACTAAGCCAGCAATTTTATGCTTTCCTTTCCCTGACTCCAACAGTACTGCAATATAAGCAGCCAGATTTTCTTCTGCATTGTGTTTTTTATCCATTCAGCCAAAATTAACAGTCTTCTAGGATAACGTATGCCAAGTGAATTTAAATCTTGTGGACTCAAAGCGACCTAAAGTTGATGGATACATTCATGCCTACTGCTGAAATCTACCAATTACACAGAACTATGTTAACTTACCATAGAAACATCTCATCTAATAGCACAGATGATGTTGAACTAACTAATTACATTATGGCACATAGACAATGAAAAACATAACGAAGATGACAGCACAGCAACAGCAGATGCTGCACAAAAGAAAAATTAGAAAAATATTGCTCTGCAAAATGCTCTCAGTTAAGGTTTCCTCTGTTAAAATTAATCACAAAAATTAGTGATTATCAGATTTCAGAACATATGAACATTGTAATGCTATTTGGAAGACATCATTAAACCTTTAAAACTCCGCTCCTTGAGAAGGTAATTCCTGTTTTTTGTATCACTTTCATTTTTAAGACTAGTAAACATTTTAGTGCCTATGGCAGAGTTTCTTGGTAGAATATCTTTTCCAATAAGGAGAGGTCCTAATGGCTCTCCCAGAGTCTGAATTTGGTAGCTTCCAGCCATTACAGGCTTAGATAATTAGACAATGTAGATTTTATTTTAGCATGGCATTTGCACTGTTCTTGTGCTCTTAACTGTCAGAGAGTTAAAATATCAGTGATTGTTGATTATCTGTAGCATGCTTTGTTGCTTTATATACTTTAAATTGTACCAGATCCTACATAACAATCTAAAACTGCTGAGTATATTTAAATGTAATATGTACATGGAGATTACATCCAGATGATATACTTCATAGACCTATGCTAAAAAAAAATTTAACCATAACACTGGTCCTCTTCCCCCTTTCCCTGTGGAAGTTTTCCATGAGCTCCCAAGTCTGCTTTAAGCAGACTCTGAACATATCCCAGTCCATGGAGAAACACAGAAATAGAATTTTCTCCCGTGTTTAAATCATACCTGTGGTGCCATTCAAATGTCAATATTTTATTTCTTATATATTTACAAGCAAAATATATCTTCGCTATCCTACGTTTCCCCAAATACATTTCTCCAAGGTGGACGATTTTCCTTTCAATCCTCAATGGTTGCTGGGCACACGGCTCCGTGCCCAGCCCAGGCCGGGGCTGCAGGGCTGCGGGAGACCCACAGGTGGCGATGTGGTTAAAGCACACCTGGGCTGCGACTACCGGACCAGGCTCACTGCCGGGCTGTCGGCGGCCGGGCAGCGTTCCTGCGCCGAGGCACTTACTCGTTAGGAAGTGCTCCCGGGAAGAGTCCCGTGTACCTGTGCGGGGCACCGCGTCTGCGTTAGCCGCCGGCAGGAGCAGGTTTTAAATACTTTGTTGTCTCGGACATCGGGTGGGCGCACGGAGCTCGTAGCCCGGTCACGCTGCCATCACCAGATACTTGACAGGGCAGCGAACGTGCCCGCGGGCGGCGGGGCCGCCCTGCCCTGCCCTGCCCGCGGCGCCCGTCGAGCGCGGCCCGAGCGTTGCTGCCGTCCGGCCAGCGCTGCATTGGCTGCTGCTTACGTCAGCGGTCTGGAATTGAGAAACTCCTGTTATGAAGTTTTTCTGTCCTTTAACAGATCCCGGGAATGTGCCACTGCTGGGGCTCCGCCGCCGCGAGAGGAGTGCGGCCGCGTGCCCGGAGTGACAGGGGTGCGTGTGTCCCCTGTGCCGGGCACGGCCGGGCGCGGAGCTGCGCCGGAGACAGCACCCGCATTTAGGAGCACTTTGTTATTCCGGGGGCGTGTTCCAGCGATTCGTCGCTCTGGTTATTCTGTGTGCTGCGCTTAGGCCTTACAGGCGTGCAGTTAACACGTAGTGGGTTTTTCATAGTTTTAAGTGTCCTCTCTGAACATTACTTCTTCCGATTTGCCGTCATCCCCGGGCTTCTCCCTCAGAAACGGAGCTGCCTTCCCTGCTGACGAGCCGTGCCGCCAACTGCGGCTGCTTAACCCACTGAAACCTCCACTGGGGCGGCCACCGCGGGCCGAGCCCGCCTGAGTCCCGCAGCGCAGCTCCTGCGGGGAACGTGTGATAGCCAGCGGCTCAACACGGCCCCTCTGCCCGCAGGGCGAGCCGGGCACTGCCCTCGCCGACCCTGGCCGCCT